>CM070514.1:17714338-18017306 GCA_036346375.1 Guadua angustifolia
AAATTGCATGAACGTACACTATTACCCCTGTTTTTGTTACATTCTAAAACAAATGTTTTGTTGTAACAGATGATCAATGAGAAGCCACAGGTGATCCAGGAGTACGAGTCCGGCAAGGCGATTCCGAACCAGCAGATCATCGGCAAGCTTGAGAGGGCCCTTGGAACAAAGCTGCGAGGCAAGAAATAATTTCTTCTGAGTATGCGCACTGGAGCATCAAGCTGAGGCCAAGCCGATCTGTCCACTTATTTATCATGCTGGGTCTTGTGCATGGCAGTTTGTGTTGGTTCATGAGTGAATACTGAATAACTATGTCGTCACAGACCTTGTAATGCTGCTGTTCTTATGACCTAGTGTGCAAGAGTTGTGCTCTGAACCTGCAAACTGACATGTTGACCTGCGTTGTTTATGCATGATGTTTATTAGTGGTTGTCATCATGGTTCACAGTATCGATGAAAATCATTCAATTTTCACGATTTTTGACCGTACCGGTCCAGCTTAAAATGGTCGATAATGGTTAATAAACCGGTTCAATTCATATTCAAATTTAGAAAATTTTTAAAAATTTATCCAAAAAAATTCTAAAATTACTATTAATAGCTTTTTCACCTTCGCCATAAAAATTCTTTGAAAAACTGAATTGTTGAGACGTTTTTAAGCGAAACTGAATATAGATAATAGAAATATCAATGTTTAACTTCTAGTTATTTGTTTGCATTTTCATTTTCCATACAATTGATAGTCAAATAGGCTTGAAGTTCAAAATAGAAAAGAATCTCAGGATAACTGATACAACCAAAGTTTCTTAACCTGAGAATGCCACATACCCCTTTGGAATTGATACATGTGTTGTTGCCATAAATTCTTTGTAGGGTCAACTAGCTCTATTGTTTTCTTGATATGTTGCTATTTACTTGTCCATTATTTATTATCTATAAGATTTTGATCAGATACTCTCTAATTTATTAGAGTTAGTGTTAGCTGATTTTGGATCTATTTTCACATTCACCTGCCATGAATCCTGTGATTTTATTATATGTATTTTCAAATATAGAGGGAAAGAGAAGAAAAATCATATAATTAAGACCTTGACTCTTTTTAATAGATAACCTTATTATTGTATAATATATTATAACTTAAATTAGCAGCACTTGTTTCGCAAAAATCCTAGGCCTAATCATGGTATCGAGACCCTCTTTGTTGATCATTCTTATGGACAACCAAATGGTGCACGTGCTCCATGATTTTTTTGTTCAATTTTTGTTGAGCATGCCGATTTTCGATATAAACCAGTCAAAAATTAGTTGGCTTTTGAATTATTTTGCCGCTGTTTGACCAACGAGTTTAAAAAGTTTAACTTTAAATTTTATTCGATTTCTATGGATTTAAAAAAAAAAAAATCGCTACTGTCGCGTAAGGATTTCCAACGTTGGTCCGGTAATGTAAACTTGGTGAACCCGCATTGGCTGAGTTACGAGGATGGCTATTCAAAAGTTTCTTGCTCCATGGGAGGCACTCACCAGTCTCCACTCTCCAGGCTTGATTATGCACATTTGGACCACTTTCCTCGTAGGCTGATGAAACTTTTCAGGCTCATACCCCATCCTGCTGCATCCCAAGCCAAACTTATTGGTTCAGATATAGTACTCGCTTGAATTTGCTGTAGTAATTATTATTCTCTGTCCTTTGAATGGGAGGCATATTTTGGATCTCACTTTCAGTGTAAGAATGATTCGTGTACTGAAATGTGAGGATCATCTACTTCCCGCTATGCTGTTCTTAATGTATGCAGTCCAAAAACATCAATTACTTATCTAAGGAAAAAAACGACCAAAACTGCACTTTTTAGTTTGGCACAGATGTCATTAGACCTCCTAATTAACGAGTGATTTTATAATTTAAAAGATAGAAACAAATTCACTTGGCTGTCTTTTACTATACAGATTTTGTATCAGAAGATGAGCGAGGATTGGTTGTCTGAAAGAGTTCCCTTGTTTGTTTATATTTATTCAAATAATTTATTTATGAGCTCTTCTGATGAGTTAAAACTCTGCGTTTGTAACATTTAAGTTGATTTCTTCATATTTAGAAATAGCAGGCCATTTATATCTTGTCTTATGTTGGTAGTTTAACTTTCTTACTCCTGACAGAGAAATACAAAAATTTAATATTATGGACTAAGTTTGGCTTGCACATGGCAGCAGTTGTCTTGATGTTTTGCTCATCTTTGTTTTTCATAATCTTGGTGCAGTAGTAATCTTGCAAATGCCAACCTACCAAGAACATAGTAAATTGCTTGTGCTCTTAACCACGAGTAAAATTTACAGAGAAGTTGCGGATAAAGAAGTAGGGTGCATACATAGTTTGATGATTAAACGGTTGATGTATGTTGATCTGTAAATGATGCAATGCAGTGCTTACCTAATGCTCAAACTAGCAAAATAGAGTTGAACTAGTTGGAAGCCTGGAGCTATTTGCTGACTCATCCGAACAAAGATATTTATTTTACTTGTTATAATTATTTTACGGGTTTCAAATTTTGTGGTAGCATTGTTACACTATTCCCCCAAGTTTCAAATTATGTGGTACGACAACATCATCACACGTGCATCATTGCTGCCTTGTTCAAATTTCATTGACTCTATCTTTACCCCATTTGCAAAGTTTGTGTTCCGTAGCAGCACATGGACACACTACTACTAGGAATCAAAATTGTTGTATATTAAAATACACCGCAATAAAATATGCCGAGTTAATAACTCTTAGTTGAGCAACACATCTTTTAATAAATTCAATCAGTTCAGAAAAAGTGTTGGACACCTTAAAACACACCATAGTTTAATTGATGCATAAATTTAATATTTCATGATTTTAGGAATCGAACCAAATTCAGTAGAAGGTCATTTTCAAAATCCGAGTGAGGCTGGGTTTTTCAATTCTATATCAAGCAAGTTTCTTTTGATCATATTTGTGAAATTGTTTTTAAATGTTTCTAGATATCATCTTTGCATGGAAAACTATCTTCTAGATATCATCTTTGCATGTAAAACTATCTTCTAAACCAAAACCCTACACTGAATGGAGTGTGTCGAATATCTAAATATAGGGTATGAGCACGTACTGGAAATATGAAGAATATGCCATATATACTCAAGCAAGCATCTGGAAACTTCAGATATCACTGGCCCAATTCTATGGGATAAGATATATGCGAAGGAGATATCTCCACACTACGAAGGACTTGATCATTTTCCCATGCGAGGAAACTAACTCGAGTACACAGTATTCGAGGAAGTTTGGATATCTTCAGAATTTGACCCCCATTTTAGCACAAATGCCAAAGCGAAATCTAATGTGCACATAGTACTAGTCCTTGGATCAGTAGCTAGTACGCACATTTCAACAATTAGAATCACAACCATACAATATATTAATTAAGCGGAAACAAATAAACATATAAATATTACAACTCAGAGTTTATAGCAGTAGAAGAAGCAAAGCCTTGTAGTGTACCCATCCAATCCCGCAGGCAATTGACCAGGCATAAATCCCTAGAAAGATCACGCTGAAGAATTTCCCGCATCCTGCGACGAAAACAAACCTTCGAAGCTTCGCATTCTAATCCACCTATAAATAATAGATTAAGCAAGGGTGAGTACTTTCGTACTCCGCAAGACTTGATTGCAAATGCATAAATGCAGGCTAAGTCAAAGGAGGCTACTACAGTTGATTTGCATAAAGCGAAATTGAATTTATAAATCAAGTTGTTTGCAAACGGAATTTATAAGAGCAAGATTAATTGATAACAAATAATTAAAGCATAGTAACACTCACAGTCCTCCATGACGTGAGCGACGAAACATCCAATCCTGAAATCCATCAATGTCAGCCCTTCGACATAAAGCACAGTTGCAAAACAAATGGAACCAACCCTTTTGAAAATAATAAAACATCTAACATTGGAATGACTTCACCAAGTGCCCTTGACCGCGGGCGCGGCTAATCGATTAGATTTAAACTCTGCAGAGGTGTACAACTTTACCCACAAGGAATGATCAACCTTTTGCTCGACACACTTCTTTAGGTGTGCCGTCCAGGAGATCATACATAACCGTTACATTACTTAGACATGACTTCGATCCATCCCGAGACGTTAACCCCCACCATAGAACTAGAAACACACACCCAAGTCGTGGATCCACTTTCATCACACCCAACACAACGTTTACGAACACGGCGGTATGCATAATTGCTGCAGGTTATGCATTTACCCACACGAACTGTGGAAGCCCCTAACAAGCAATCCGAACTGGAATGCCTCTGCAAGCTCCCGCCTACCAATGAGCAAAGCCATGTCTAAATAACTTAATAGGCTAAGGCTACCCTATTCTCACCCTCGTGGTTGCATGGAAATCTTGGATCAATAGCGTCCCATTGCTCGGTCCTTAATCCGACACGGGCTGTAACATAACAGATTTTTTCCTTGGTGGTGGAAATATTTAGTCCGGGTGTGGGTCCTTGTTGCAGGCAGTCTAGGGGGTCTGATGGACTCATCTGAGAGCTTCAGGGTTGTCATTTCATCTGTTTGGAAATTGCTTTGGATGACCCTCCATTTAATCCCCCTCCACCTAATTCCTCCACCTAACCCTCCTCACTCCTCTCTTTCTTTTCCTGCTGCCACCAAACCGAACAGGAGCTCCTCCTCCAGCCAGACCGAGCCAGGGAGCTCTCCCTCCAGCAGGCCGTGCCCTCCTCCCGCCCGTGCGCGCCTCCTCCTGCCCGTGCGCACCGCCCGCTCGGCTCCTCGTCGTGTTGCACCACCCTCCACCACCGCCTCCAGTACTGGCTGCGCTTGCCTTGCCGTCTTGCTCCTCCCGGCGGCGCCCGGCGATCCCTCCTCGTGACGCCTCCCGGCCGACCTCGCCTCCCTCGTGGCGCCTCTCCCCACCTCCCTTCTTCCTCCATGGACTTCCTTTGAGGTAAAACCCTAGGAATTTGGGGGTTTAATTGTATGCATGCTAGGTGTTTGATGAAATGCCTAGGAGGTTTAGGTTTGTTGAATGTGATTGCGTATATATATTATCTTGATTAGTTGGTATCGGCATCTTGCGTTTCTTGGTTTCTATTGGGTGCAGAATCTCGCTTCGATTGATATTGGATTGCGATTGAAGATTGTCTTTGCAGCCATCGGTATAATTGGTAGGGAACCTATTAGGTGGATCTATTCCTGCATGTGGCAAATGGTGAATTGGATGGCAATGAAAAATGAGTTAGGTTGGAAATTGAGTTTTGTTGATAGTATTCTGTGGTTGCTATTTGTTTGCCTGTTCATTGGTTTTTGTGTTGGGAAAGTATCTTTTGTTGATAGCAAACTTATCATGCTGAGTCAAGGATTAGGAGGGCTTGAATGTAGTGGAAATCTTTAACTTATGCTTGGTGAGTTGATGACTGAAATGTGGTATTCATCTCATTAGCAATTTACATTATATGTTGGTCCATATTAGTTTCTTTCTGTCTTTTGCTTTGTGGGCACATAGAAAATGTATTGACTATGATGGCTGTAAAGTGATGACTGGAGAATGAACTTGTATCATTATTTGTTATTCGTGAATCCTCCACTTTATGAGCAATTGTTTTGGTGCTTTTTATATGTGCTTTTGGTAGTTCTTTCTTCTAAACTATTTCTTTTATGATGTTAGAATGGTTAGATTGGAGGACATGGCTATTTATGGGTGGGTTTGACATGTTCTTTGGCTATTTATAAGCGGGTTTCTACATGTTGCTCTTATCTTTCTGTTTTGTTCTTTTAATTACCTACATTGAACTTTTGGATTCATGCATTCCTTTTGTGAGGCTTTTCTTGAACACCTACTCCTTTGACTATGCAGTTTAGTCATGTATAAAGTATCAAGGAAATTGGAATCGATATGTAAAATAGACTTCAAAGTATCTACTTTCATTGAGATTGTATAATCTGAACTTCATAACTATTGGACTCTTTTTAGGTCCCCAAATCCATCCTAGGTTTTAATGCAATAGTTATGGTTGGCGTGAGAAGGTTCTTAGGTTTTATTATAATACACCGACTTGCTATTACCATTTAACTTGCTGCTGTAAATTCAATGCTTACTTCGGATTTGTATCGAGTGTTTTAAGTGAAGTTGAAATGAGTTGTCTCGAATGCGAGTAATTGCCGGTGATTGTTGTTTTTAGGTAGTGGGTCTTCGGGGGTTACCTCGACCCCGCATCACTCCGTCTTCAATAAAAAGGCAAGTGCATCCTCTAGAGCGTTATTAGAGTGTTAAACTACGCTTTGCTTGCGATAAGATTTTGGAAATCCTAATAGTTTGGTTATGTTTAATAGCATGTCTATAAGTTGTTCTTAGTACGATGATGAGGATGGATGAGTGTTAGCAATTGGAAAGTAAGTATCCAATTTCAGTTACTTCAATGCCTTACGAAGGGTACAAGGGAGTATGGTTTTGTTTATGCGAATGATAAAGTGAGTAAATGATAATTTGCTTGTTTATATTCATGTTTGTGTCGTGTTTATAACCATATCATTTGCATTTGCGCACTCATTACAGAAGAGGCGACCCATGTTGATGTGGGCCTCTGTACTCACACGTAGTGAGTACAAAAAGTCCTACCTCGTAGTCCTATCTACGGATGGGAGCGAGTCAGTAAGAGTAGGCCCCGCCACGGGATGGTTGGGAATGAGAGGGTGCACGCCGACGGGTGTGCACTCACCTATACCGGTATAGGCTTAAAAGTTGCATTTTGAGCATGAACGCATAAAAGCATTGCATTTCATTGTGTGTTGCAATTAATAATGTTGATTGATGAGAATGGAAAGAACGAGGTTGATGAGTGAGTCGTGGCTCATCCGAAATGGTTCTTGAGGCTCGAGTAGGGTGTAGTTACGTTTAGAGTCGGACGTGGTAAGTGGGGTTAATTATTGCTTTGTTTCTTGGATGGTTTCAAGTAAGTAATGGTTATATCAAATAATGAAGTAATCGTGTTCTTACGTTTTGGATTTATAGAAATTCAAAGCGCTTCCTTTCTTCTGGTGTTAATTAAAGGAACTGTTATTTTATGTCTTAAAGTAGTTGTATTCTAGCGAATTCATTACTTTTCATACTTGATTGCACTTTCTTTGAGTCTTGGACTCACGCTTGTTGTTCTCTCGTTTTAGGTACTTTGAAGCTGGATCGTCGGGTTGGGAGTAGTAACACGTGCACGACTTCAGTCTCCATCAATTTAATTAACAAATTTGTTAAGTCTGGATGTAATTAATGTGGTTGTAATGTATTGTTCATCGTGGTGAAATTTATTATTTTCCGTTGGGTGTGATTGATTAACTAAGGACCTGTTAGAATGATATATTATAACTGCAAATGTTTTCTGTCTGCTGAGTGGATGTCCTAGTTTCTAGAGAGGTCATGCCGAAATTTTGTAAATTTCGGTGACTTGGTTTTAAGGGTTTAGAGATTGAGTTCAGTTTCCGTCTTTTTAGTAGAGGTAAAAGGTTTAGTGACTCGCTCGTTGAGTTATTAGTTCAATTGGCTTCGTTGTCAAGTTTTTATTTCTTGGGTCTTGTCGGGAACACTACGGACGAGATGGTTAGGAGTGTTGTAAGCGTCATTTAGAATCTTTTGGTAGCATTCGCGGTGCGTATGGCACCGGGGTGTTACAGTTGGTATCAGAGCGGGCTTTAGGTCCGTGGCAGGTGAATGTAGCGAATTACTCTAGAATAAACTAAAATTTTGCAGCGTGAATTTAGAAACATGGCATAGGTTTCTATTCCTTTAAAATTTGGCCTTAGGGCAATAACCTTAAAATCTGGAATAGCATGGTTCATTAACTTAAAAACTTGACACACTCTGGTGCACAGTAGGAAGAGATGGGTATCATCGCACAACCGGCTATTGCCAATAATCGCCCGCATCAAAACATAGTTTTATTTTGGGTTTTTAATCAAAATTACCAGCAACCAACAGAGACATTTCCAAGGTTTTCAGGAAACAAATATTGATTTGATCACATACATTGCTGATTCTATAGCATGGCTAAGCATGAATAATATGAACGCATATACCCATGATGACATTAAGTAATGCCTATCCTCAATCTAGGGTTATCAAGGTTCACATGACCATAATCATCAAAGAAGGTTAATGAGACAACAAGTATAACTACTAGTACCGCAAAATAGCAAGTTTACAGAAAGTAAACACATGCATAATACAGTTACAAAAACAACATATTGTAGGTAAAGTACTGGGATCAATATGATCAAGGAGTGCTTGCCTTGCTTATTTGTCATTTATGACGAAGGCGAGGATTGTGGCTGATGACGGCGACGACGACGGAATCAACAACGTCGAGTTCTACATGTCGATCAATGGAAGTACAGCAAAATACTAACTTCAATAAGGGCAAAAAGAAAATAAATAGAAAGAACAAATAAAACTCTTCACGAGGAACAGGGTTGCTCTTTTATGAATTTATTAATTTTATTTTACGAATTCAAGATGCAAAAATAGTTTAGATTAAATAGAATTAATCATTAGTTGCAAGTTTCATTGATTTACTATTCATGATATGAGTTCTGTCAATCCTTATTACTTACGGGTTTTGCTCTATTAGGATTCAGATTCAAAGCAAGACGAAATAAGAATATTCTTCTAGATTATTGCAGATCATATCTTAGAGATCAATTCTAGGCTATTCTTTACTAAATTCAGATTTAGATGAGCTGCTTTGCGAGTTAATGAAAAAGCTTAAATGATCACATTAGACTATGAATGATTAGTTCTTTATCTTTAATTGATTTCGCTTAGAGTTAGCTTTACGTTGGTTAGATCTTCTGATTTAGGCTACTGGCCTAATTTACATGATATTTAAGAAGGTTTTGGTGATACAAATATCTTAACTACAGGCTTCCTCATTTGCAACTACAGTTCGTTCATTCATATTACGGTTTAAAGTAATGTGATTACTTAGGGTTATTAAGCTATTAAGATTAATATGCAAATCATGGTGAAGTGAGATTATCTTTTCATATTAGGGTAGTCTATACCTTGAAGAGCATTACTGGGCTAATTTCATAAGTTTTACAATTTAGACGAGACATTATATTCATCGTTGAAATAGCTTATATGGCATTACAGAATTTACGTTATACGGAATCGGCAAGAATATGAAGCGCAAGGTTAACACTTAAGGGTTTTGAGCTAATAAGAATAATATGCAAATCTTGATGAAATAAGATTATTTTTATAGAATATGGTAGTACGAACTTTGTACAATGTTACTAAACTAGTTTTACTGATTTTAGTATTTAGACGAGTTATTTTATTAATCGATGAAATAGTATAAATGATCTCAACGCGAACACTAAATCGGTCAAGATTCATTTTAAGTTTGCAACTATGCTATACATGATTCTTGTTTCATTTTTCAGGTATTAATAGTAATCCATCCTAGAAATGTTTTAAAGTTAGTTTAACATTATTTTAACTTTAATTGCAATAGATTACCTATTTACTTATTGTTATAATTAACATTTCCTTTCATCGAGAGAATGCAAATTGAGTTTGATTTTAAATATTTATGCAGACATGGGTTCTTGCTGTTTTCAGGAACCTAATATCAATTATTTCATCCTTTTATGAGCTTTTATGTACATTTTCATTAATGGACGATTAAGGTTTACTAGTGATTGCAAAGTAAGTAATTTAAACAGGGTTCACAATTTGAATATTTTGCATATTTGAACATCTCAGGGTCAGATTCACATATAAGAATTTATTTTATCATTTTATAGTTCATGATGTATAACTATTATTTAAAGTCCATAATAGGGTCATTAGAAGATTTAAATTCCTAAAATTCATCTATAGCCCAAAAATTTAATATTTTTGTATATTTAGGATCTGCCTAATTTTATATGAATATATAAATTTGTTTCACTGGTTTTGGACTAAAAATGCACAAGATATTAATATTTGCAGTTGCTTCGATTTGGAAATGGAATGAAATAATCGAAATACGCTTTTGATTAAGAGAAGGCGCCTTTTACCGGTTGCACTGAGCCTTCACGCGTGGCTGCCAGAAGGGGCCCCATGGTCAGAGACCGAAAACAGAGAGGAGCGGCGCCATGGTCACCGGCGGAGAGGGAAGGCCGGAGGCGGCGGAACGTCGGTGCGGTGGGCTTCACTGGACTTGCGCGCACCCAGGGGAGGTATCGATTCGGCCGGAGAAAGATCCACGTGAGCTGCAGCCGAGGAGGGGCGGCGGCGTTAATGGCAACTCGTCGGGGATGGAAACGAAAGCAGCTTGGCTTGAATGGGTGACGGTTTGAGCATCCACGGGCCACCAGGAGTCCATTTCTGCGGTTAGTTCTGCCGGAGGAGCTTCGGTGTGGGCTGCCACCGAGTGCCAGCTTTGGAGAAGAAGGTGCAGCGGCGGCAGTGAGATTGCGCACGGAGGAGACCAGATTTTCTTGAGGGCTTTTGATCCTCCGAGCTTGCACGGAGGAGACAAGAATTGCAACCGGATTTGAGCTCTACGGTATGCGGCAATGGCGGAAGGGGGGAAAATTCCGGGTGTCTGGCTGGAGGAAGGTATGGAGAAGTAGAAGGGAATGACGCGCGGCCTCTAGCGATCCTGGAGGTACAATGTATGGCTGAGAGGCTAAGCGAATGACCCGGTTTGGTTGAGATTGGCTCGGTTGTCTCCTCTACGATGCACAGGCGAAGGTATGGGCGGCTGAAGCTTCGCGAGACTGAGGACAAACGTGGCGATGATCGCGCTTGAGATGAGGTGAAGATGGCCAGATGAGATGACCGAGAGGAGAGCTGGTTCTTTGAATCACATTGGCCGACCTGCTCTCTGGGGAGGGCTTCGTTCGATCGCAAGAACAGGGGAAGAAGAAGTGACGAATGGGGCTGGGTCTCTGGGTCGGTGAGGTGGGGCGCCAAAAGAATTGAACCCGGCTTGGATGCTTCTAGTTCCGATTTTACTGTGCCATCAAATGGAAGTGGAAAATTTCCAAACTTTTTGACCATCGTCTTTGAATAGATTTTGATGTCTGGTAAAATTATGAGATTAAAATGAGTTATCGAAAAATTACTAATATTCTGACAACAGTGACTGCTCTAGTTTCTTATTTCGGATTTTGATTTTTGATTGAGATCAATTAAAGTCTATTATTTTTCAAATTTTGTTTTTCTAAAGGATTTGATCTCAGAATGCTTCTGTAAAATTTTCAACTCAAAATATGGTTCTATTATTTTATAAAAATTCTGACATGGCAATTTCTAGATTTTCAGAGTCTCTGTTTTTAAATTTTTAAAAGTCTTAAATGACATTATTGATTTATTATATTTTTACCAGAGGTGGATATTGCATTGAGGGTTTCATCATAAATTTTTCAGCTCCATTTGAGTTCTATAAATATTTTATAAATTCTGACAATGCATTGTTTCAATTTAAAAGTTGTCTTTTCATTTTGTCTCTTCATTTCTTTATGCATAAAATTTCATTTTCTGGCTAAAATGATTTAATTGAATGATCAGGGTTCTCATGGCAATTTTCTAAATTTTTACTTTTTACATTTTTGCCTTTTCCCTTTTTCATTCTTTATTTCTCTTTTGTTTGATTTTTCTTGCAACACAAAAATCCAAGAAACTCCAATTAAAACCAAGAACATCAAGAAAATTCTAAAAACATTTAAATCCAAGTTTAAATGTTATATTTTACTATTCTTGAATTTTTGGGCTGTTACAACTGCGAAGATCAACACAACGATGGACTCCTCATTAGCTACGACCTGGTATCCCAAACCGACTACAACTCAACTTGAGACAAGGCTACCCCGACTATATAAGGAAAGGGGTAGGTATCCTCAAGAAAATGAAAGAAGAGAAACTTCCGAGAGCCAAACAGAAAGGACGAAGAAGACCGAATGATCGAGATGGTGATCAGAGGGGGTGAATGATCCCAAATAAAAATTTTCCCTCACACAAAACAATTCACCTAAGCCCTCAAACAAAATACTCAAAAGGGAGTAAATGAGAAGGAGCAAATGCTCTGTAGGGGCGGTGCTACTGTAGGAAGACCGGTAGCATCGGAGGCTGGTAGTACCACACAATGAGTGGTAGCACCGGGGGGCTCAAGAACAGTAGCAAGAATAGAGTCTAAAAATAGTATGACTCAAAAGCAAATTTTGAGAAATTTTTTGATCGGCTAGACAAAAACTCACGAAACATGATAGATGTACTCCTAAGGATGTCAGAAACTCATTCCAACCTTCAATCACAAGGATTGATGATAAAGTTCCAACCTTTTTACCCGTGAAGGAAGAACACACCAAATTTGAGCAAAACTAAAGAACTCGATCTAAGACTTGCTCGTGGGGTTTTAATTATCAAGATGATCTCGGAGGATCTCTGAAAGACCATGTGGAGGTCTATCCTTGTGTGTGATAAGTAATTGACGAGTTTTGAGTTTGGTTTTATTTGAAATTGAGTTTGATTTTAATAGAATTTTCAAATTGAGGCAATTTGAGTGTTGGTTGCTTTTTCCCAGTGCTACCGGCCTGAGGGCGATAGCACTGGAACTTTGAGAGAAATTATGATTGATTAATGATTTTGGGATAATCATTGAATATATGTGTGGGCATTGCTATGTGAAAGTTTTTCCTTGTCTTTGATGGTTGCAGGCCGATGGTGCTAGGTCATGGTGAGGCGGAGGATGACCGGGACTAGGCGAGGAGCGTCGGAGGTCCAGACGGTCGGGAGATCACCGAAAGATGATTGGAGACGGAGTCTGGGCAAGTCAAGAAAACAAGGAAAGGAGATGATGCTAGCTAGATGCCGCGTGGATCAATGAGGGCCGTTGGATCGCGGTTTAGTTGATAGGTTAGCGGGTCTAAGTAGTATGCTTTGAAAACCGTGCAAGAAAACCCGGTATGTGTGTGGGTTTTGGGTTAGCCCTTGCATGGCTGTGTGAGTGGGCAAATCCTAGCCCTTAGATGAGTTCTCTAGGGTTGAGGCTGCATCCAAGGGTGGTTGGTGGCCCAAGAGTAGTATAAATAGGGGTGAAGGGGTAGCCTCCTCTCCTTGAAGGTTTTAGAGGTTTTTGTACTCCTTTGAGCTTGCCCACCTTGTTTGTGAGGCTTTGCAAACCACCTCCTTCCAGAAATACAAATCTTTTCACTTATGCTTGAATTCTGATGCGCATTTACTTTATGTCTTAAATTTAGCATTTAAATTCCTGCAATTTACTTTCATGCAATTTACTTTCTTACAATTTGGATTTGCCTCCCCTCCTTCTAAATGCTGATCTTGGATGTCTTGAGTGTATTCATATGGTTTTACATCTCTTTTGCACTCTTGGATTGAGTAGAGATCATCTTTTCTTTCAAGTTTCAACTCTGTCCAGAACTTATTCTTCGCGCAGCTGTTAGTATTCGATTTTTAGAAAAATATAGAAAAATCCTTTTTAAGTGATTATTATTGGATAAGATGTGGGACTCTTACATCCATTTGTATAAAAATTTTGGAGTCTACTTGTTGCACCGTTTGGGCGCCATGAGGTGAAAACCGAGCTCCAAACTTTCTGCTCGAAATTCCTAACTATCTGTATTCTTTGATTTTTCTGATTTTTATGTAAGGATTTTTGAGGTGAAATTTGGTGGAGTTCTTTAAGACTCATCTTCTCATAGGGAGAAAAATTCTCAGAATTTATTGAGCTGCAGAAACCCACCAACTACCTGTTCTAATTGAGGACAGCTTTTGAAAATTCTGCTTTTATTTTTCTAAAAGTGATTTTTGTGATTTGAATTGATCTCCTTTCTAAAAGCAAGAGTTGAATTGATTCTTTCTTATTTTGGACACTAGATAACCAGAATTGTGACTAAAAAATCCTCACATATTCTATGTGAAAGTGCATCTAGGCACTTATGTTATTTTGGTGATTAATGACAAAGCGCATATAGTGACAATCTATATAATTGTGTAAATGCTTAACTTATTGCTTAACAAATGACAAACCTCTAATATGATTATATTGCTATGAGACTAACATGTTTATTGCCAAGATTGAGCATTAGTCTCATCTATTTAGAGGAAAATCAAGTGGGATAGGTAAGCAAAGATAAGGTATGCAATCTCGGTATCCCTTCTATATTTGTTATTGCATTCCTCTTGTGCAAATGCATAGTGAACTCCAAGTAACATGTTGATTATATATATGCACATTGGTTCAAGTCATATTTATTTGTGCATATATATTCATTTGAGTTCATTATGTGCTTTGCTTTTAGTATGCATGTATTAACTAGAGTTAAACTTCACATTGCTATAGATTGACTTGGTGCATGCATGTCTTAGTTGTGTATCTTCTCATGCACCTCTCCTAGTGAAGTTTAATCTAGAGTTGGATCACATATTTACTCTTATTCCAAATATTATTTGCACATGTACAATTCGTGTATATTCTATCATGTGCTCCATTTAAGTGAAGACTGTGATCCTTGTCATGATTTGATTGATTAATAATATTGGCAATCATCTCTCTAGTGCATATAGATCAATTACATATTCATCATGACGCACTTAGTAGAGAACATTTCTTATGTCAAGTGTTTCCAGTTATATTGTGCTTCTTTATATGAAACACTTGTGGTAATCAAATGCTCAAATATCAACTCATATATATCTACTGAGTTTTTGGGACTAATATCTTTCATGAGTGGTTTGGAAAGAATTAGATCCCATGTGTGTATGATGACCAAGGTATCGTGGAGGATGATCGTTAAGCCGAGGTCAACAAGACGGCGGTGTCACCAAGAGTTGAGGACTAGGTCAAGATCGACTTGGCATGGAGATCGTCGAGAGAGGATGATCAAGTCAAGGTTGATAGGGACGAGAGTCTCATGAGGTGAATCGAGTCAAGTTGGACAAAGGCGAAGACGTCATCAATCATTTGGTAAAGACATCATACACATTGCATCCACGGAGAAGACGGCATGTGGATTGAATGTAAGACTTAGATTTCTCGTTTGAATTTGAGTCTAAGGATTGCGTACTATTAAGAGGATGCTCCATTGAATGACTTTTAGATGTGTCAAGTGCTCAAGTGATCCATCCTTGTGAAATTTAGAGAGAGAGTGGTGTTGGTGGTGCCGGAAAGTGAGAGTTGTAGGTCTCCCTTGAATTCTTTATGAAATCTGAATTTATCCTTTGAGATTTGGGTAGTGAGACCTTGTTAGTTATGTAGCCCTTGTTCTTAGCTTTCAATAGAGTCCAAATTCACTGAAATCGGAGTCTGGAATCAAAAGTTATGCCCGTTTTTGTCGGGCTGCTCAGTGCCAGTTCGGACTATCCGAAGTGAGTTCGGACTGTCCGATGTTGACATCGGATAGTCCGATGTGGACTTAGAAAATTTTTGAAACAGCTTTGAAAATGGGTCCTCTCTGGAAACATCGGATAGTCCGATGTTTGATATCGGAAAGTCCGATGTTCTCTTGGAAATCTGGAGTTTTTCACACATCGGATAGTCCGATGTTCCATATCGGAAAGTCCGATCTGTGATTTTTATTCAAAAGAATTTGAATTTTGTGTGGAGTCGATCTGGAGTTTTACACACATCGGATAGTCCGATTTTCAATATCAGATAGTCCGATGTGGGTGCGACTGAGAACATAACGGCTAGTTTTTTTTGGAGCCTCTATTTAAAGCCCTCTCTTCCCCATTTGAAAAGTGGCCGTTACCCAGCTGATTTGAGGTGTTCTCCTCTTGTTCTTGAGCTCCCTAAACACCTCTTTACCCTTAGATCTAAGTGATCCCCTTTGTGAGAAGGGTAGGGAAGAGTTTGAGGAGTGAGGTGTTAGATTGAGTGGATTTGAGTTGTTGAGCACTTGATTTCATCTCCAAGCTTGTTCTTCGTGAGCATTTGTTACTCTTGGAGGTTGAGGACTCCTAGACGGCTAGGAGGTCGCCTCTGAGCCATGGAGTTTTGTGTGTGGTTGGTAGTAGGAAGTTTGTGAAGGCCGGATTCGCCTCATAAAGAAGGAATCAAGAAGTGAAGAACCGGCGAGTGCATTTGTGCAACACCGGAGGAAGAGGGTTGAGAGAGACCACGGCTCAAGCGTGACTAAGCCTCAACCGTCGAGTGCATTTGTGCAACACTGGGAGGAAGCGGGTTGAAAGAGACCCCCGGCTTGTGTCTAACCGTGCCACCTCAACGGAGATGTAGGATCCCCTCAAGGATCTGAACTTCGGGAAAAACCAATCGTGCCTCGAACCTTTGGTTTGGTCTTTTCTCATTGCCTTGATTAAATTGATCTTGAAGTAATTGTAGTAGCTAGCCATCTACTCCTTGTTGTGTACTCTTGTTTAGCTTTGAATTGTGTTAAATCTGATAGTTCACGCTCTGATCGGATAATCCGATTGTGCATATCGGAAAGTCCGATACATATCGGATAGTCCGATATTCCAAGTCGGATAGTCCGATCTTATTTCGCTGTGATTTAAGATTTAAATTTTATAAACGCCTATTCACCCCCCTCTAGGCGACATCCCCTGTCCTTTCAATTGGTATCAGAGCAAGGTCTCTCATTTTATTAGACTTAACCGTCTAGAGAGTAAATGATGTCGACTAGAGGATTAGAGCAATCACACGTTCTACCTATGCTAGATGGCTCAAATTATGCTCATTGGAAATTAATTATGACTTCTCATTTTAAATCCATGTGCCCCCAAATATGGTGGATCGTAGATGTCGGCTTTTCCTCTCTATTGAATGAAGTTAATCCAACTGAAGGAGAGATGAAATGCCTACATCTCGATGCTCAAGCTACTAATGTTTTATTTTGGGTTGTGAGCGATGAAATTTTTGATAGAATATGCAATTTCAAGAGCGCTCATGAAATGTGGATAAAGCTTCAAGAACTATTTGAATCATCTACTTCCAATGAGGATTGCTTTGAAGAAGAGATGTCGGGAGATGAAACCTCAAGCTCCACATCAAGTGATGAAGAACTGGCATCTCCATCGACCTCAACCTCCGCCTCAAGCGACGATGAAGATTCACTCCCATCACTAATCCGTTGCTTCATGGCAAAAGGTAAAATTGAGGTAAGTGATGATGATGATGATGATGAGCTCTCTTGTGATGAATTTATGAATATGTTAAAGGAGCTCAATGAATCTCTTGGGAAGGAGAAAAGGAAGTATAAAATTTTGAAGTTGGAGCATGACTCACTTCAAAATGATTATAATATTCTAAAAGAAAATCATGAAAAAATCCTTCTCAAGGAATTCACTAAGTCTAGAGTGGATATTGCTACTCAATGTAATTTAGTTGATGAATTGCCTTGCCCAATTTCTATTACAAACAATTCATCAAATAAATGCATATCCACATCTAGCAATGATTTACCTTGTTGCTCAAATTCTATTGCTACTACTTCCTCTATGCTTGTTAAGCTAACCTTGTAGAGGAAAATAAAGAGCTCAAGACCCAAGTCATTAGATTAGAAAATGACTTGAAGAAGTGCATAAAAGGAAAAGCCGTTCTCGACGAAATCTTGAGCAAGCCAAGGGCGCCTCAAGATAGCGAGGACTTCGACTACATCTCCAAGAGGAGACTAGCAAGACAAGGCACAGCATAAGACACTCAAAGACTATCAAGTGCTTTGCTTGCAACAAGAAGGGTCACTTAAGCCTCAGTGTGCCCTAACAAAGTGGAGATCAAGCCACAACCATCAACAATGAGGCAAAGCCGGCAAGAGGAAGTCAAGAAGAAAAGACGTTCAAAGCCCACTTGCTACAATTGCGGGTAAAGGACACATCGGTAAGGATTGTCCCAAAGGTATGAACCTAAGCCTACTCATCATTTCAATGATTATTTGCTTAGGAAAGACAGAAATGGTAATGTGTTTGCCAAGTCTGTTAACTCTCCTAAGACTATGCAAAATAATGACAATCAATTGCTTAGGAGATATAAATCTAGAAATGTATTTGCTCAAAATACTAGATTTCCTAAGACCAAGAAAAATCATGTTGATCATATGCTTAGGAAAAATAAAAATAGCGAAACATTTGCTAGATATACTAGATCCTCTAAGCCAATGCATAATTTTAATAATCATATGCTTAGAAGAGATCAAACTAGAAATAGTTTTGTAAAGTATCATTGTCCTCCTAAACCTTGTTATAAAAATGCCAATCAATTGCCTAGGAGGAATAATTATCGCAAACCTATTCCTAGTCATGTTAGTCTTATAAAAAATGCTAATATTAGGACCATTTGGGTTCCTAAATGTATTGTGACTAACATTGTTGGACCCAACAAGAATTGGGTACCAAATATCTCCTAAAAGATTGTTAGACAATATGAGATGGATTGGACGCTTGGTTTGATCAAGAATATAAGGACTTCATCAAATTACAAGTTGAAATCAAGCATGAAGACAATCAAATCCAACATGAGCCAACGCCATCTCGGTAACAAGCATTTAATTTGATTACTATTTTGCTTCTAGCCTTGTGTAGGTTTAGACGCATTAGTATCATGCAAATATTGAGTTAATTACTTGTTGTGAGTACTTGCTTTCGCCTCTTATTTATTCTCTTATTGCAATCTTGAGCAAGTTGAATAGTGGCACTTTAAGGGGGAGTGTTAATTCATATCCATATATAATACATACCTACATGTGCCCATATTTATATAAGTGCTAATATATATTTTCAAAATCAAGCCATTTAACTAAAAGTCAAAATTTTGTATATTATTAGTTTTCTTGTGAAAAACTAATTGCAAAATGTATACAAATGTTCTTGAAATGTTTTTTCAAAGGTTTTGGCTTTACAAAAACTATTTTGAAAAGAAAACAAGTTTTAACTCCAAAAGATAGTTACTAGTATCTTGTTTTGGATTTAAACTTATAATTTTCATAGAATTAAAAGTAAAATGTTTTTGAAAGAAATTCCAAAACAAAAATTCTAGAGTTGGTCATTCTTAACAATTCTCGTGTTCAAAAGATTTTCAAAAGACCAACTTATCAAAAGTTATTTGTTTTTAAAACTCGCCGAAAAACTATACTTGACTCATAATGGTCATATTATTGCACTTGATGAGTTTCTCCGTTTGGACTGGATCTTGTGTAGAATTTTGGTTCAAAATGGTATTCTAGACTCATACACAAAATTCAAATCTTTATATCTTACCCATTGCTTCTTTTTGAATTTGTGTGTTGATTGAATTTGACTTTGTGGTTTCATTTGGTTCTTCAAAGGAACCCTCTTTGGACAAAAGTCAAAAAGTGTGTTTAAAAGGCCTAAATTTGTGAAAAGCCTTGCAAAAGTATTTTATTATGTATTTCAAAAAGTTTTGCAATTTTCCAAAAAGAAAAATCCTATTTTGGAAATTAATTTAGCCAAAATATTTGTGTTTAACTCAAATATACCTACAAGTAGTATTTTGGCATTCAAATTGGATTTCATTGTATTCATTAGAAATTCATGGCTTCAAAATGAATTTCAAATTATTCAAGCCATGATAATTCAAGTTATGGATGAAATCAAATTTGAAGTTGCACTTCGAGGTCTTTATGAAGTTTGTTTTCATTTTTATGCCTCAAAGCGCATTTCACAAAAATTGTGCTAATAAGAAAACTCTTTGGAAACAAAAGTTATTCCAAAACCTTCAACTTAGTCCAAAGTTGGTTTCCTGAAAATTTCAAATCATTTGGAACTTATTTGAAGTGTTTTCAATTGGTATCAACTTATTTTTAAAAAATTGGTATCATTATGATTTCTGGAACTTTTAGCTAATCGGAATATCCGATTTCAAGTCGGAACTTCCGATTGGCCTGTTTTTTAAATTGGATTGGATTTCAAACTTGATATCAATCTTGTATCCAATTGAATATCCACTTGATCTTCAAAAAGACAAAACTTGTGCTATTCAAATACAATTAGCTCCATGATTCATTTATTGAATATCTTGGGGAGTTTATTTATTGCAAGTTTTGGGCACTTAATTGCTTCCAAGTGGTATCATCTTATTAATGTACTCTGATACTCTTTCTGAACCTTTGTGATTTAGATTTTAAAATTCAAAAGAAAATCCAAGTTTTCTTGATCTATCTTAAGTTGTTCATCTCTTTGATACCCAGAAATGTTTATTGCTCTGATACTCATTGATTTTATCGATTATTCCTTCAAGTGATATCAATTCTTAGTGATTTGATTATAAGTAGTATCAATTGAGCATTTATTCATTTCTTATGTTTACAAATCGGTATTATTGAGTTTCTCCTATTTTGACAATTGGTATCATTAAGACTTATTGCTTATACTTTCAAGTGATATCTTTTGGTTGTTTAAATTCTTTCTTGTGGTATCATTGAACTCAATTATTTCCTACAAGTGGTATTTTCAATTGCCTCCTTGTAGCATAGATTCGATACTCAAAACTCTTGATTAAGAATTTCCTCCCAAGTTAAAATTGTAAGTTCAATCTCCTAAGAATTCTCTATGTGAGATTCTTTATGCATTGAAATACATAAAGAGGAAAATTCCTAGTTGAGCATTGCTTTTCAAGCATAATTTGAAAATGCTCATTTATGTTGTTTTTCAAGCAAAGCCATTGAGATATACTTTAAGGTGGTATCTAATTTATTAAATGGTATTTGTTTTGGATTCCTCGTTTAACCCTCTTTAGGCAAAATTTGTGGATTCTTCAGAAAAAATCATGATGCGAGCTTTGTAAAGCCTAATAAAATGAGGAGTGAGTTATTTGATTTTGTTTCAAATAACTCGTGTGATACCCTTCTTTCGCCTTTTTGTGCATCTCTTACATGTGGTTCTTCAAAAAGCCAAAAAGAGGGAAAATGTTGTTTTTACAAGTGGTATTCTAAAAACTCTAAATATGGTCTGTTTTCATGGTTTCACTCTTTCGGGCCATATAAAGAAAAAGTGTGCGGAATTCTTGAATCTTTTTAGGAATTCTCTTGTAGGCTTAAGAGTGAACTCGAATGTGTTTTATCCATGTTCTCTCTTCAAAGTGGACTTCAAGAGTTAAATTTGAATGAGTTTCAAATCTCTTTCTTTGCATATTAAGATCATGGGATTTAAATTGTATGAAAATAGTATTATCGTGTTTATCATCTATATCGTGCATGTTGTACTTAAACATTATCAAACTAACTTGGGTCAAGTTGAAAGATATTTGTTCCCGGAAATCGTGTGCTTGTCTATTGATGTTCAAGGTATTGGAAAAGGGATCATCTTTGACGGTGGGATGAAGGAAATGGAGAGGAGCTCCATAGTCAGAGGGATCTAAGGCGAAGCGCGATGATCATGACCGTCTGAACATCACGGTGGACAAGAACCGACAAAGGACATATTTCTTTTTACCATATTCAATAATGTCTTTGCACACCATTATGCTCAATTGTCTTATTTTAAATGGTGTTGTATTTTTCAATTGGTATCATTAATTGGTATCATTAATTGGTATCCTCTAATCCTAAATTGTTTTGAAGTGTCATCTAACTTGCATTTGCCATTATCAAGAATTAAAAGGTACATATGGGTGACACATTGCAAAGAGGTATGCCCTTGATACGTTTATGAAATTCTTGATCATGAAAGTGCATCTTCCTTATACATTTTTGATTCATGATCTTGTATACATCTTGTGATCATATAAGCAATTCATTCTTGTGTAATCTTCTCTCTATGATCTTGATGTTAAAAGAATAGATCTTCTCCATGTGAAATCATATTCATGTGTCATGTTTAAGTACGACTTACATCTTGTGAATCATGACCACATTTAAATTGGTATCATTAGAAACATCCATTACCTAAATCTTGGATATAATTGGTATCATATCTTGCCTAGATTTAGGGGGAGCTTAATATCATTGCACTATTACAAGCTCCTTAATTTTATTTTGTTCTCCCTAATCTCTTTATTGAGTGTGCAATCAAGGGGGAGAATAGATTTTATTGAATGAACGATAAGGATCTATTAAGCACTTTTTTGGGATTAATGACAAAAGGGGGAGAATTTATGGATTTATCAATTGTCCCCTACTCGATTGTCAAAAAGGGATAATTTGTAAGTATGATCTCTTATTGTTGTTTTAATGTTTGTTTTAAATGCTAAATGTCTTAATATTGTCATTTGGTGCAATTGATAATAGGTTTGTCATAAATCACCAAAAAGGGGGAGATTGAAAGTGCATCTAGGCACTTATGTTATTTTGGTGATTAATGACAAACGCATATAGTGACAATCTATATAATTGTGTAAATGCTTAACTTATTGCTTAACAAATGACAAACCTCTAATATGATTATATTGCTATGAGACTAACATGTTTATTGCCAAGATTGAGCATTAGTCTCATCTATTTAGAGGAAAATCAAGTGGGATAGGTAAGCAAAGATAAGGTATGCAATCTCGGTATCCCTTCTATATTTGTTATTGCATTCCTCTTGTGCAAATGCATAGTGAACTCCAAGTAACATGTTGATTATATATATGCACATTGGTTCAAGTCATATTTATTTGTGCATATATATTCATTTGAGTTCATTATGTGCTTTGCTTTTAGTATGCATGTATTAACTAGAGTTAAACTTCACATTGCTATAGATTGACTTGGTGCATGCATGTCTTAGTTGTGTATCTTCTCATGCACCTCTCCTAGTGAAGTTTAATCTAGAGTTGGATCACATATTTACTCTTATTCCAAATATTATTTGCACATGTACAATTCATGTATATTCTATCATGTGCTCCATTTAAGTGAAGACTGTGATCCTTGTCATGATTTGATTGATTAATCATATTGGCAATCATCTCTCTAGTGCATATAAATCAATTACATATTCATCATGATGCACTTAGTAGAGAACATTTCTAATGTCAAGTGTTTCCATTCATGTTGTGCTTCTTTATATGAAACACTTGTGGTAATCAAATGCTCAAATATCAACTCATTTATATCTCTCGAGTTTTGGGACTAATGTCTTTCATGAGTGGTTTGGAAAGAATTAGATCCCATGTGTGTATGATGACCAAGGTATCGTGGAGGATGATCGTTAAGCGAGGTCAACAAGACGGCGGTGTCACCAAGAGTTGAGGACTAGGTCAAGATCGACTTGGCGTGGAGATCGTCGAGAGGATGATCAAGTCAAGGTTGATAGGACGAGAGTCTCATGAGGTGAATCGAGTCAAGTTGGACAAAGCGAAGACGTCATCAATCATTTGGTAAAGACATCATACACATTGCATCCACGGAGAAGACGGCATGCGGATTGAATGTAAGACTTAGATTTCTCGTTTGAATTTGAGTCTAAGGATTGCCGTACTATTAAGAGGGATGCTCCATTGAATGACTTTTAGATGTGTCAAGTGCTCAAGTGATCCATCCTTGTGAAATTTAGAGAGAGAGTGGTGTTGGTGGTGCCGGAAAGTGAGAGTTGTAGGTCTCCCTTGAATTCTTTATGAAATCTGAATTTATCCTTTGAGATTTGGGTAGTGAGACCTTGTTAGTTATGTAGCCCTTGTTCTTAGCTTTCAATAGAGTCCAAATTCACTGAAATCGGAGTCCGGAATCAAAAGTTATGCCCGTTTTTGTCGGGTTGCTCAGCGCCAGTTCGGACTATCCGAAGTGAGTTCGGACTGTCCGATGTTGACATCGGATAGTCCGATGTGGACTTAGAAAATTTTTGAAACAGCTTTGAAAATGGGTCCTCTCTGGAAACATCGGATAGTCCGATGTTTGATATCGGAAAGTCCGATGTTCTCTTGGAAATCTGGAGTTTTTCACACATCGGATAGTCCGATGTTCCATATCGGAAAGTCCGATCTGTGATTTTTATTCAAAAGAATTTGAATTTCGTGTGGAGTCGATCTGGAGTTTTACACACATCGGATAGTCCGATGTTCAATATCAGATAGTCCGATGTGGGTCTGACCAGGGCATAACGGCTAGTTTTTTTTGGAGCCTCTATTTAAAGCCCTCTCTTCCCCATTTGAAAAGTGGCCGTTACCCAGCTGATTTGAGGTGTTCTCCTCTTGTTCTTGAGCCCCCTAAACACCTCTTTACCCATAGATCTAAGTGATCCTCTTTGTGAGAAGGGTAGGGAAGAGTTTGAGGAGTGAGGTGTTAGATTGAGTGGATTTGAGTTGTTGAGCACTTGATTTCATCTCCAAGCTTGTTCTTCGTGAGCATTTGTTACTCTTGGAGGTTGAGGACTCCTAGGCGGCTAGGAGGTCGCCTCTGAGCATTGGAGTTTTGTGTGTGGTTGGCCGTAGGAAGTTTGTGAAGGCGGATTCGCCTCCATGAGAAGGAATCAAGAAGTGAAGAACCGGCGAGTGCATTTGTGCAACACCGGGAGGAAGAGGGTTGAGAGAGACCCCGGCTCAAGCATGACCAAGCCTCAACCATCGAGTGCATTTGTGCAACACCGGGAGGAAGCGGGTTGAAAGAGACCCCCGGCTTGTGTCTAGCAAGCCGCCTCAAGCAGAGCGTAGGATCCCCTCAAGGATCCGAACTTCGGGAAAAACCAATCGTGCCTCGAACCTTTGGTTTGGTCTTTTCTCATTGCCTTGATTAAATTGATCTTGAAGTAATTGTAGTAGCTAGCCATCTACTCCTTGTTGTGTACTCTTGTTTAGCTTTGAATTGTGTTAAATCTGATAGTTCACGCTCTGATCGGATAATCTGATTGTGCATATCGGAAAGTCCGATACATATCGGATAGTCCGATATTCCAAGTCGGATAGTCCGATCTTATTTCGCTGCGATTTAAGATTTAAATTTTATAAACGCCTATTCACCCCCCTCTAGGCGACATCCCCTGTCATTTCACTATGATACTCATCCATGCAAGCTAGGAGTACACATAGTTGTCTAGTTGCTCGAGTTTTTCACGATTTCCTTTGCGCGATCCTTTTGAGATTTTAGTTGGAGTATTTTGGAGGAAAATTTATTTGCGACCATTCACCCCCCTTTGTTCGCCATCTCGATCCTTCAATCTCCCACATGTCACAGTATGTAAGAACACAAGTCTAAAACTCGGCAAACACAATCTTGAAGAATGATTCACTTAAGAACACAAAATCAATTTCTCGTAAGAAAAATGCATGGAATGCCTAAATGATTGGGATATGATCTGAAGAAGATTGATTCATCAATCAACATCCTTGGCACAAGAAGCCAAAGCATGTAGAAGGAGGGGAGCCAAATCCAAATTGTGTACTTGATTTGGAAGCCGAGGAAGTAGCTCAACTCGCCCATCATACTCATCTCAAACTCGGTGCTCACCACTTCTGAAAACTGAGACACAAGAGAACACGAAGAACCACCAAAGATAATATTATCCACATAAATCTGGGTGAGAATAAAATGAGAATCCTAGTGTCTAATGAACAGAGTTTTGTCTACTATACCCATTTTGAAACTATGGCTGAGAAAATAGGACTTAAACCTCTCATACCATGCTCTAAGGGCCTGTTTAAGTCCATACAAAGCATTGGAAAGCTTGAAAATATGACTTGAGTACTTGAGGTTTTCGAATCTTGGAGGTTGCTTAACATAAACCTCTTTCTCAATATAGCCATTAAAAAATGCACTCTTGACATCTATTTGATAGAGCTTGAAGCCCTAGGATGTAGAAAATACAAGCAGAATCCTAATAGCCTCTAGTCTAGCTACAGGGACAAAGGTCTCCTCAAAGTCAAGACCCTTAACCTGAGTAAAGTACTGTGCAATTAGTCTAGCCTTGTTACGAATGACAACTCTATCCTCACTCTGCTTGTTTTTGAACACCTATTTGTTCCCAATGACATTATGACCAGGTGAGGGATCTACAAGCTGCCAGATTTTGTTCCTCTTAAAGTTTTTAAGTTCTTCATGCATATCATTAATCTAAGACTCATCGGATAAAGCATGAGTAACAATTCTTTGGCTCAAAAGAGGCAACAAAAGCATAGTGAAGCAGAAAGAAGATAAACCTGATTTTAAGCAAGTCACACACTAAAATAGATCACTAGTGCCCTGATCATGTGGATGAGAACACAGGTTAGGGCTGGTCTCCCTGAGGTGTAGAAATGGAAACAGGAAGCACCTCAGTTGTAGAGGGGATTGGAACAGATGGAACTTGATATATCAGGTTTAGCTCCTGGGTTAGCCTCATGAAAGGTCACTTCACAGGTCTCTGTGATCCTATTCGCATCATAACTCTAGACCCTGTAGTTACGAGAGGAAGTCGAGTAACCTAGAGAAATACCATCAGAAGAATTAAACTCAAATTTATCCAGGTTACCAGTTTTCAAAATGAAACACTTCAACCAAACACATGAAAATAAGAGACATTGGGCTTTCGCCCATACCTCAACTTGTAGGAAGTATGGTGTAAATGTGCTATCAAGAATACGCGATTAGAAACATGACAAGCAGTAGCTATAGTCTCAATCCAAAACTTCCTAGGAGTACTGTACTCGTCTAGCATCGTCCTGGCCATCTCTACTAGGTCCTGTTTTTCCTTTCCACTACGCAATTTTGCTGAAGAACGTAAGGAGAGGAGAACTAATGCTCTAAACTAGACTCCACATAGAAACTTTCAAAATAGGAGTTCTTGAACTCCGTGCTATTATCATTACGTATAGTCCGTAAGGCACTTAGAAGCTCAAAAGACAGCCTACTGACCAAACCCCTGAAATGAGAAAAAGTCTCATTCTTCGAGACCATAAAAAACACCCAAGAATATCTCAAAAAATTATTAACAATGACAAGAACGTAGCACTTCCCACCCACTAACTACACTCTAGCTAGACTAACAGTGTCTATATGTAAAAACTGTTCTGATGCATTAGTCATCACAACAGTGACTGGAGGATGAGAAGTAGCAACTATCTTACCATGTTGGTAAGGAGAGCAAACTAAGTCCTTGACCATCTTGAGTTTCGGCAAGCTATAAATGAGATCATAATTGCTAATTCTAACCAAATAATCGAAGCCAATGTGACCAAGTCTCCCATACTAGAAGGAGAGATCACAGAACTCAGAAGCAATCAAACAATGAAGTGAGTTTCCCGAAGAAGCAGAAAAATTAGCATGAAAGGCTCTCCCAAATCTAGAAATCCTGCAAAATAACCCTCCTGATGAATTAAAGATTCTACAGGTACTACTCTTAAAGTTTTCCTCGAAAGAGTCATCGATAAGCTGAAAAACAGAGAGCAAATTTGAAGGATCGAGATGGCGATCAAAGAGGTGAATAATCCCAAAATAAATTTATCCCCCAAAGAAAGCAAGCCAAAACCCTTAGAAATCAAAAGAAGGAGAATGAGTCAGCTTACACAAAATTCAGCCTAAGGTCGGCAATTTCTCTTTCTGAGGCAGTACTACCGAAGTACTATAGCAACAATAAAAACAGGCGAATGAACAGGATTTTAGCTCGAGTTCAACAAGAAAATTGAGAGATCTTTTGAACGACTGATCCAAACTTAATGAAACTTTGAGGACACCTTCCTATGAATGTCAGGAACCTATTCTAATCTTCGATTACAAATCGAAGTCAAAGTTCTGATCTTCTCAAATTTATGGAAGAGTTCTAAAAAATGGGTTCAAGAATGAAAACTTGGTTACCCCCTATGATGAGTCCCATCGCCATACCCATTGGCATACGCGATAGGGCTTGGGCGTTCCAAGTAACAGGTCATGGCGATCTAGATTAGGAGCGAAAATAGGTTGGATATTTTTTGTCTGAACCAAAGTTGGATCCCATCGAAATCGGATTTGGAAAGAAATCTGACTATCTGATCGGCTTGAATCTGAATTCATAATCGGATCCGGAGCGAACAAGGATTCGGATATCAAATTTTTTATTTGGATATCATAAAGTATATTGGAAGGTGCGCCTAGCCCATTCCACATGACACAAATCACTCAATGGTGGACCCACTTTTCACCCCTAACTCGCCTTCGGTGGTGGATGCCATCCTAATCCTATACATACACAGACGAGACTACACATCTAGCATTCAGTCACCGCACGAGAGATCAATACAACGGTCGCCGACTATTGTTATTAAGTCGTCGACTAGTTGGCGACTAATCCATAATTAGTCATTCGGTCGGTGTCTAGAGAATGACTTAGAGTGCATTTAGCAGAGCTCCTAGCTTCAGCTTCTCTATGAGAAGCTGAGGAGCTCTATCAAACAAGAAAAAAATCAACCAGCTTCACATAGGAATCCGAGGAAGTGATTCATATTTTTTGACTTGCAGCTTGTGAGCCAAAAAAACCTGCTCCCCACCTGATTCACAACCTCCCAGTTATGAACCTTCTCACTAAGTTCATAACTATTTATCAAACAAGAATCACTTCCATCAGAGAATCGATTCCATAAAGAATCAAAAGCTAGAGCTGAAAAATCAAGATCTGGCTGCCAAACAGGCCCTTAGAGCTTGACTCTACTTCGTAAGTTGAATGACTCGACGACTATTCTTCGACTAACCGCGACTAATCGGCATTGCCTAGCGAGCGCTTTTGGCCACATTCAGATGGGGAGAGAGACACAGGACATGTACATATAATACCTCTATTATGCGTGGAAGATTTTGAGCTCATCCAAGGCACAAGGTACATTTTTTTGCAAAAAAGCCCTTCAAAAATTCTGAAATCGCGAATAGGTCCTTCCACCGGTTATTTTGCAGAAAGGGCTCAGAAATTCTAAAATTGTGAACAGGTCCTTCCGTGGTAAATTAGAAATCGCGAGCGGGTCCTTCTACAGGTTATTTTGCAAAAAAGACCCTGTACTCCGGTTCTTTCGACCCGGGAGATTTAAAAAAATTTGAAATCACGAACAGGTTCTTCCGCCAATTATTTTGCGAAAAGGGCCCTGTAGTTCCGCAAATTCGACGCGGTCGCCGGTTCTTTCAGTTCAGAAGATTTTAAAAAAAGTTGGGATCACGAGCAGGTCTTTCAGCCAGTTCTTTCGACCCGGAAGATTTAAAATGTTGATTCTTTTGATCTCTATTATGTGTGAAAGATTTTGAGCTCATCCAAGGCACAAGATACATTTTTTGCAAAAAAGCCCTTCAAGAATTCCAAAATCGCCAATAGGTCCTTCCACCGGTTATTTTGCAGAAAGGGTTCCGGAAATTATAAAATTGTGAACAGGTCCTTCCGTGGTAAATTAGAAATCGCGAGTGGATCCTTCTACAGGTTATTTTGCAAAAAAAGACCCTGTATGCCGGTTCTTTCGACTCGGGAGATTTAAAAAAAATTTGAAATCGCGAACAGGTCTTTCCGCTGATTATTTTTCAAAAAGGGCCCTGTAGTTCTACAAATTCGACGCGGTCGCCGTTCTTTCAGTCCGGAAGATTTTGAAAAAAGTTGGGATCACGAGCAAGTCTTTCAGCCGGTTATTTCGACCCGGAAGATTTAAAATGCTGGTTCTTTTGATCCGGAAGATTTCAAAATCGTGAACAAGTCCTTTCGCCAGTTATTTTGCAAAAAATACACCGTAATTCTGCAAATTCAACACGGGTACCGGTTCTTTCGACACAAAAGATTGGAATTATGTTACACAAATTCACCGATGACTCCTAGCCAGCCAATTTAAAAAAAAAACACCGCCGAGAGAAACGGAATTTCATTTTTTGTAAAAAAATTTGGGTCAGATTTTTTCGCTGGGCGCGACATCGCGCGCCATTCTACCTAGTACTATATATTAAAGTGGGTGGGATTGGAGAGGATTGAGGTGTGCCACCTCACCCTCCTCACGGAAAGGACCTCTGAAAAATTAAAAATTACGTTTAGGTCCTTTTGGTGGTTTTTTAATGAAATAGGCCTGAAAAATATCAAAATTACGTTTAGGTCCCTCCGCGATTTACATTTAGATCCTTCCGGTAGTTTTTATCGGAACAGGCCCCGAAAAAAATACTTTAGGTCTCTCTACAGTTTAAAAAACACAGATTCGTCAAAGATTTATAGCAACCCATGGATTCGCCAGCATTCATGTCGCGGTTTTTAAAAATACACATGTTAAATCAAGTTTTATAGCAACCCATAGATTCGCCGATGGGTCCTAACCGCGGTTTTCTAAAAAAAAACGGATTCGTCGAAAGTTTATAGCAGCTCATTGATTTGCCGACGGGTCATACCGACCTATTTTTAAAAAAAAAACAAAAACCGAAAATACGACCACATTTCTCAAATTTTTCATGTTATATAAATAAATGCTTGACCGTGATATGTAAGCGTTATTATAACCGGTCGGTATATATCTGAAGGGTATTCGCTGCCTTAGCTCACCCTTTAGAGATTCAGGGATGAAGGTGCCCATCACGGCGTTGGGCCAAGTTACCAAGCCGCACCGCCACAACTACAATACGTACTCGTAGTTATATGGGGACATATCTAGTGCAATCATGAGTTTGGTGCAATCACCGTGCAATCCAACTAAGAAAAGTTTCAAAAAATTCTGAAAAAAATCATGGACGTACATCTCATCTTACCCCATCTACATATAAAATTTCATGATCAAATTCGTCCTATGCTAGAAGTTACAAAAAAGACAAATTTGGGGTGCATTTGAACTATTCAAGTTTGTCAGAAATTTGTCTTTTTTATTACTCTTAACATAGGATGAATTTGATCATGAAATTTTATAAATGGGGTATGATGTACATCCATGAATTTTTCAAAATTTTTGAAACTTTCTTAGTTGGATTGCACGGTGATTGCACCAAACTATATGATTGCTATGATATGTCCCTAGTTATATACCGCTTGCCAGATTCCACGACAAGCCCAAGTCTCTGGTGGGTTTGGTTGATAGGGGATGTCTTTGGTAGTTGGCAAACCCTAGCGAGAGAAACCCGGCACCTCTCACACTAACGAATTCGGTGTCTCTGAACTTGATGAACACGTTGATTTTTTCCCGAGTTCGGGCCCCTAGAGGAAGGGTAATAGCCTTACGTCCTGCCTGATCTTGGATTGAGTATGGTGAACTTGGTTACAGAGCTTGCCGATGACCAGCTCTTCTGTTGAGTCTCTTTTTCTCTCACTCTCTCTTTTCGACCCCCCTTCTCGTATGCTCTAGAGTGCCCTTATATGCGTGGGCTTACAGGTCGAGATAAAGGAGGATCGTCATCATGCTTATCTTACATGCATTTACTACGCCTTTATCATGTTGTCCGTTCCTTGACCCTAATCAATGCGGCGCATGCCTTCGCCGGTTTTCGGGATGTGACCCTCCGCTGACGGGTTGGTGTGAGGCGTCGAGAGCAGGCTTATGGCGAAATTCCTCGGAATCGGCGTGCTGGTACAACGAGCTGCCTCTCGACGCGATGCGACGGGAAGGGAGACTTCGCGAAGCCATCGTATCCCACCCTTTTGCATGGCGGGACAAACAAAGGCGTGCCGCCCACCGCTTTGCCGCCCACGTGACGGGTGGCGGCAAGCGGCGGCGGCCGCCCACTGCCTTCGCCGCGCCACGTGGACCGACACCGGTGGGCGGGCGTGCTCGCTCACCGCCGAAGCCGCCCGCGGGCGGCGGCGGCGGCGGCGTGGCCGCCACTGCTGCCCGTAGCGCCCGTGGGCCGACACCGGTGGGCGGCGTGTTGCCCACCGCTGCCGAACGCCCGTGGGTGGCTGGCGGCGGCGGTACGCCGCCCGCTGCTTCGCCCGCGCCACGTGGACCGACACCGGTGGCGGGCGTGCTCGCCCACCGCCGCGCCAGCCGCCACGTGGCGGGCGCCCGCGGCGAGCGTGGCCGCCCACTTGCTGCTACGCTCGTGCGTGAAGACGCCCGAGGCGGGTGTAAACACCACCGCTTCATTGAGGCATCACGTGGGCCCGCGCGCTTTTGTCTTGGCGAAGAGGTACCCTAGCGTAAAATCTGACAAGCAGTGGCCCGGCCCCGTCTTGGAACGCACATCAAGCTCTTTCAGGATCTTCATTAAATGCCGGTGCATTCTTGGATGGGGCCATCACTCATGAGGATGCGACCGCCTCGATTCTTGCGCTTCATTGCATCCGCCGATTTTTTGGGGACCCGAAACGGCGCACGATCTTGCCTCTTCGCGAACCGTCGGTGCGAGTAGGGGGTACATATAGGTTCACCCGCACCAGGCAGTTTACGCTTTTAGCACCCTTTGCAAACTTCATCTTCTTGCTTTAAGTTTTCCTTGCCTTTCGCCACTTTCGCTTTCATGGCTCCTCCTGCTTCGCCTTCCTTTCCCGCTTCCACAGTGGACTCCTACGGTGGGAGGCTCACACCATCGTCTTGGGATAGCCCTCTCTTTTCCGGGTGGGACCCCTCGCCACAGATGCCCGTGGCGAGATCATCATCTTCGTGTGGGGCATAATGGCGAACTTAGTGCCGCCTTTTTACGATTTTTCCTCACCATCCTCCACTTCTACGAAATCTATCACCTCCATCTCACCCCTAACTCCATTCTGTTCCTCTCCATCTTGGCGCACCTCGTGAGATGTTCATAGGGTGATGCCGAATCTCCCACTTTTCGCTATTTCTTCTCTCTGCGCCTCCTCAGGCAATGCCGGCTGAGGCTGCCACTTCCGTCTTCGGGATGGGATGGTAGCCCGCTACATTCCCTTCCAGCCCAGATCAAATTGGAAGGCTTGGTGCAGTGAATGGCTATACGTCAACGACGGCAATGAGTTGAGGCCTTGGGGTGCCGCAGACGGTGGCGATCCCGAAAATCAGAACTTCGCCCGTCGAAGAGACGGCGGAGCTTCTGGCAATGGCGCCCCGCATCAACAACCTGCGGGACGTCGGTCTAACCGGGGCGCTAATTGTCAAGGATTTCGTATCCCGAAGACTTAGCCCCTTTGTCATGCGCCCTTGACATATAATACCGGTGACAACGACATTACTCGCACCTTTCCCGGCCGTAAGTCTTCATCTCCCTTCTTTTTTTCTTCTGCATTCATGCCTCTTTTGCGTTGCTCCCTACCAACCAGCAATCTTTTTTTAACTTTGGCGGTAGCGAAACTTGGATGGGCCACGCCGATGGGTGGCTTTAGGGCTCATGCTACGGTCCCGGTAGGCTGGACTTCCCTTCATCGGCACGGTAGCTCGCCAACTTGAACTGCGGGCGCTGAGATCTCGAGTTCTTGCCGCCAATGGACTCCACCGGCCTCGCCGTGGTGCCGCCGCGCCCTCGGCGATCGGGGATGCACCCTCCCCTGTCAGGCGCGGGCAGCGGCCACTCATCCGGACACCTCAAGTCGGGTGCGAGAAAACCCGCCACGTGGTGAAACCTCGCCGCCCTTGACTCAAGGGTGGCGGCGACTTTACATGGGGCGGTTGCATCGGCGCCCGATTCTGACAACCCGCGCGCATGGCCTGCTGGCGCCAGCATCTCCACCTCCGGCGCCGGCCGTATCATCCTACCGGTGCCAGCGGCGTCGGCTCCGCGACCATGGCGCCCTTGCCGCAGCCGCGGCTCCAACGACCACCAGCGCCAAGCGCCTGCAGCCCGGCTCCATCATTCCTGGCGCCAAGCGCTCTGGCGCCGGTTCCATCGTCTTCTCCTTCCCGACTCCTTCCATGGCGCGGCCTCGACCTCCACAGCGCCACCGCCCATACGCCACGGGGACCCGCGCGCCATTCAACAAAGCGGGCTCGAGGTCCCCAAGGCGGCTTTCGGCTTGAGGTGGCGCCAGGCGGCCTCAAGCTACCTCAAGAGGCGCGCCACTACTGCACGAGGCGGCGGAGACTCCCGCCAGCGCCGCCGGCCTCACCATACTTCGAGAAGCAAGAACAGCGGCCCCGACACCAGCCGCACCCGCCGGCTTGCCCCACCGCCGCCCGCCTGCTGGCGCTCTCGCTGAGCTCTTCAGCAGCTCGGCAATTTACCTCAACTCACTTAGTGCGCTCCTCGCCACAGTGCCGGACACGGGCGGACGGCGAAGCGGTAGGAGAGGCCATCGATGGTAGCGAGAGCGGGTGAGGCGGACACGATGGTGGCACGAAGAGAGGTTGCCATGACCGCCATGACAGCCGCCATGCGACCATGCGGAGAGGCCGAGGCGGCCAGAGGGCCTCGGTCTGAGGCTATTCGCTTTGGCGCAATCTCACTACCATGCTCAAGGAGCTTTTGGCGCATCAAAGATGCAGGAACCTTTGGGCGTGGTCTTTGGAGCGCCTCTCCAGGACCGCCTGCGATCGCCTCTGCGACCAACGAGCCAGCGGGCGCTGGGGAGGCCTTACCCGCCACGGCCGCCGCTCGCCGAGGGGCAAGATGTTCGCGTGATGACCGCAACTTCTGTGGCCAACATCTTTGGGCGGCCATGACGCGCCTATGGACCCAATGGCGGCCATGGGCCGACATCGTGGGAAACGCCGCCCGCGAAGAACGCGCATGGCAGCCGCCGAATACTTGGCCGGCTTGCGGGTCTGTGGCCGGTCATGGGCGTCTCCACCGGTGGCGGAAGAAGAAAACGCGGCGACATCGACGTGGGCGACGAGTGAAGGGTCGGGCGGCCACCTTATTTCTTTTGCTTTCGCTTCTCTTGTTGATCAGCTTCCTTTGTCCGTATAAACATTTTAACCAACTTTAGCCGTAATGGATGTTTTACGATTTTACCTTCATGCACATTTCTTTGTGCTTATTTGATATTGCATCTTTGGAATTGCTAGGCGGTCAACTTGAAATTCAGTCAAGAGCGCCTGATTAGGCTTTAAGTCGGGGCAACATCGAATTCTGTAAAGGTTGCATGCAACTAACCACAAATGTAAGCACAATGCGCACAAGTCACATAGAACTTAGGCAAAGACGGCTTTGAGGCGTAGTAGTCTGTGCTTGAGCACAGAACAGTTTTGTCATCAAGATTTTATGCGGGGTTGTCATTAGCTCAAACCTTTAAGAACTTAAATCCTTGTGATCTCTTAGAATTGTCCCCAGTGTGGCGCTTGAAGATGATAAGCTCCGGGAGTGGTCTTGGGCTAGCGGCACTCCATCTGGTGACAACCGGTGCCGAAGAGCCAACCCGAGGTGTCTGAGCCGTGTTTGAGTGCCGTGCCAAACTTACACTCTGGTCACTTAGCCTTACTAGGCGCTCATGCGAAGACTTTCCTTTTATCACCAAGGAGCCGTCGGGTTTGCGGCGTCCGTGATATGGGGGATCGTGTTGCGGCAATGGCAAAACCGCCGGATAAAATCACGCATAGCGACTCCCTTTTTTTGTTCGGGGCATGCGGATCATCCTCCATGCAGGCTGCTTGAAAGAGCCACAAATTAGCGGCGAAAAGGTCGCACAATTCATCCACGAGTGCAAGGCCCTCGCGGAGGTTCAACAACCAAACGGCGAGCCCGTCAAGGCCGATGGAAAATAATTGGCCATGACCTTTCGAGATCCACCGGCCTCTCGCACCACCGTTGTATATATTTGTAGGAATTCTTCAGGATTGGTGGTGCCGTCGTAGCTTTCTATGGATCTTGGGGCGGAACCTATCGAGCCCTCCTGCAGCGCAACCGCCGGGAGAACGCCTGGCACCCCACGCCATAAATGGAGCCCATCCGCCCTCCGGGAGCTCGACCGGAAAAGCGAAGCAGAGCTCTCCGCTGAATCGGAGGAATAGCCCTCCTTTTTGGATTGCAGGCGAGAGCCACGAGGGGGACTCTCATCTTGAAGCCACACCTTGCGCGCCCCGATCTGAGGCGGCGTGGCACCTGTTCATGAATCGCCCGCCAGCCGGCGGGATTAATCAAGATGACTCCTTAGGTCCTCCACGGTTCCTTCGGGCCAGGGCCCGTCGCCGCCGCCTCTCTGACCTGCCCAGCTTTGGCGCGCTCACTGAGGGCGGCTAGAGCCTGCGAGCCCGGCCCGCATACAGGTGGCGGAGTACTACCGACACTCGGCCGTGAGGCCCCACGAGTTGGGCCGCAAGACCGACAAGGCAGAGATCCCTTGACCGCAGGTGGCGAGAATCTCTACAAGTTCCACCGGGTGGTCGAGGAGAGATGGCGCATGTAGATTCTGGCGGGGTGGCGCTTCCATGGCGGCCGGCGTTGCCGGATGCCCGCCCCGCCGGGAACATCGCGGCGCCCGCGGCCAGTGAAACGGTCTTCGCGATCGGCGAGGCTGTCGGGACTCACTCGAGCATGGCGACTCTTCCCTTCTGATGCTCTGAACTCGCCATCTCCAAATGCAGGCGAAAGAAGGCACCAAAACTTCATGGGAGAAATGATCGGAGAAACCAACTAGAGACCCTACTTGGCGCGCCCTGCCGGCGTATTCCACACAGACAGCCCAAGTCTACAAAGCGGGTTTGGTTGGTAGAGGGGGATGTCTTTGGTAGTTAGCAAACCCTAGCGAGAGAAACCCGGCACCTCTCACACTAACAGATTACGGTGTCTCTGAACTTGAAGAACACGCGATTTTTTACCCGAGGTTGGGCCCCTAGAGCCTCTTTTGCGTTGCTCCTACCAACGGACAATCTTTTTTAACTTTGGCGGTAGCGGGAAACTTGGATGGGCCACGCATCGATGGGTGGCTTTAGGGCTCATGCTACGGTCCCGGCCGGCTGGACTTCCCTTCATCGGCAGACGCTCGCCAACTGGAACTGCGGGCGCTGAGATCTCGAGTTCTCGCCTTAATGGACTCCACCGGCCTCGCCGTGGTGCCGCCGCGCCCCTCGACGATCGAGGATGCACCCTCCCCATGATCAGACGCGGGCAGCGGCCACTCATCCCGGACACCTCAAGTCCGGGTGCGAAGAAGGCCCGCCACGCTGGTGAAACCTCCGCCGCCGCCAGCTCAAGGGTGGCGGCGACTTTACATGGGGCGGTTGCATCGGCGCCCGATTCTGACGCCAAACCGCAGCGCTGGCGCCTGCTGCGGCGCCAGCATCTCCACCTCCGGCGCCGCCGGTACCATCACCACCGGTGCCAACGCAGCAGGCGTCGGCTCCAACGACCATGGCGCCTTGCCACGCAGCGCCGGCCCAACGCACAGGCGCCAAGCGCTGCAGCGCCCGGCTCCATCGACTCCTGGCGCCAAGCGCCACGGCGCCGGTTCCATCGTCTTCTCCTTCCCGACTCCTTCCATGGCGCGGCCTCGACCTCCACAGCGCCACCGCTTACGCCTTGCGGGGACCAGCGCCGCCATTCAACAAAGCGGGCTCGAGGTCCCCAAACGGCTTTCGGCTTGAGGTGGCGCCAAGCGGCCTCAAGCTACCTCAAGGGGCGCGCCACACCGCCGCGGCGGAGACTCCCGCCAGCGCCGCCGCCTTCGCCTTCGCGAGAACCGGGCAGCGGCCCGACACCAGCAAGACCGCGCGGCTTGCCCCCAAAGACCGCCGCGCCGCCGCGCGCTCAGCTGAGCTCTTCATCGAGCTCGGCAATTTACCTAACTCACTTAGTGCGCTCCTCGCCACGCTGCACGGACCACGGAGTCCGGACGGCGAGGCACCGACGGGACCATCGATGGTAGCGAGGCGGGTGGGCGGACACGATGGTGGCACGGAGAGGCCACCGCGACCGCCTACAGCCGCCATGCGAACAGGCGGAGAGGGCGGAGGCGAGAGGGCCTCGGTACGAGGCTATTCGCTTTAGGCGCAATCTCACTACCATGCTCAAGGAGCTTTTGGCGCATCAAAGATGCTCGGAACCTTTGGGCGTGGTCTTTGGAGCGCCTCTCAGAGGGACCGCCTGCTGATGCGCCTCGCGACCAACCCGGGCAGCGAGGCGCCAGGCGCCGCATGCTGCCGCCGCGCTCCGCCAGGAGGGCAAGATGTTGCGGTGATGACCGCAACTTCTGGCCAACATCTTTGGGCGCGCGCCACCTTGGACCCAATGGCGGCCATGGAGGCCGGCATCGTGGGAGACGCCGCCCAGGCGGAGGCACGCGTACAAGCGACCGCCGAATACTTGGCCGGGCGGCTGCAGGTGCAGCGGCCGGTCATGGACGTCTCCACCCCGGTGGCGGAAGAAGAAGACGCCGGCGACATCGACGTGGGCGACGAGTGAAGGGTCGGGCGGCCACCTTATTTCTTTTGCTTTCGCTTCTCTTGTTGATCAGCTTCCTTTGTCTGTATAAACATTTTAACCAACTTTAGCCGTAATGGATGTTTTCTGATTTTACCTTCATGCACATTTCTTTGTGCTTATTTGATATTGCATCTTTGGAATTGCTAGGCGGTCAACTTGAAATTGATCAAAGACGCCGATTAGGCTTTTAAGTCGGGCAACATCGAATTCTGTAAAGGTTGCATGCAACTAACCACAAATGTAAGCACAATGCGCACAAGTCACATAGAACTTAGGCAAAAACGGCTTTGAGGCGTAGTAATGCGTAGCTTGAGCACGAAACAGCTTTTGTCATCAAGATTTTATCGGGGTTGTCATTAGCTCAAACCTTTAGGAACTTAAATCCTTGTGATCTCTTAGAATTGTCCCCAGTGTGGCGCAGAAGATGATAAGCTCCGAGAGTGGTCTTGGGCTAGCGGCACTCAGCGGTGACAACGGTGGTGCTTGAAGAGCCAACCCGAGGTGTCTGAGCGTGTTTGAGTACTGTGCCAAACTTACACTCTGGTCACTTAGCCTTACTAGGCGCTCTGCGAAGACTTTCCTTTTATCACCAAGGAGCCGTCGGGTTTGCGGACGTCCGTGATATGGGGGATCGTGTTGCGGCAATGGCAAAACCGCCGGATAAAATCACGCATAGCGACTCCCCTTTTGCTGTTCGGGGCATGCGAGATCATCCTCCATGCCCAGGCTGCTTTGAAGAGCCACGAAATTAGCGGCGAAAAGGTCGCACAATTCATCCACGAGTGCACCGACCCTCGGAGGTTCAACAACCAAACGGCGAGCCCGTCAAGGCCGATGGAAAATAATTGGCCATGACCTTTCGAGATCCACCGTGCTTTCACCACCGTTGTATATATTTGTAAAATTCTTGAGTTGGTGGTGCCGTCGTAGCTTTCTATGGATCTTGCGCGGAACCTATCGAGCCACTCCACACGGCGCAACCGCCGGAAACGCTGGCACCCCGCATATAAATGGAGCCCATCCGCCCTCAGGAGCTCGACCGGAAGCGCGAAAAGGCTCTCCGTGAATCGGAGGAATAGCCCTCCTTTTTTGGATTGCGGCGAGAGCCCGAGGGACTCTCATCTTGAAGCCACACCTTGCGCGCCACCGATCTGGTGGGCGGCGTGGCACACTGATCGCGAGATCGCCGCTCAGCCGGCGGGATTCGTCAAGATGACTCCTTAGGTCCTCCACGGTTCCTTCGGGCCGGGACCGTCGCGCCGCGACGCCTCTTTCTGCCCTGGCCCACTGCCAGGCGCACTTCAGGGGCGGCTAGAGCCTGCGAGCCCCGGCCCGCATACTGGTGGCGGAGTACTACTGACACTCGGCCGGGGCCCCACTGAGTTGGGCCGCACCGACAAGGCGGCAAGATCCCATGACCACGGGTGGCAGAATCTGCAAGTTCCACCGGTGGTCAGAGGAGATGAGCTGCATGTAGATTCCGGCAGGGTGGCGCTTCCATGGCCGCCGGCGTTGCCGGATGCCCGCCACCGCCACGGAACATCGCCGGCGCCCCGCAGGGGCGGAGTGAGACGGTCTTGCGATCGACGAGACTGTCGGGACTCACTCTGAGCATGGCCCGACTCTTCCCCTTCCTGATGCTACGAACTCGCCATCTCCAAATGCACGGAACTGAAAGAAGGCACCAAAACTCGCCGGAGAAATGATCGGAGAAACCAACTAGAGACCCCTACTTGGCGCGCCCCTGTCGTATTCCACAGACAGCCCAAGTCTACAAGCGGGTTTGGTTGGTGAGGGGGATGTCTTTGGTAGTTAGCAAACCCTAGCAGGAGAAACCCCGGCACCTCTCACACTAACGAATTCGGTGTCTCTGAACTTGAAGAACCGCGATTTTTTACCCGTGTTGAGCCCCTAGAGGAAGGGTAATAGCCTTCGTCTGCACGATCTTGGATTGAGTATGGTGAACTTGGTTACAGAGCTTGCCGATGACCAGCTCTTCTGTTGAGTGTCTTTTTCTCTCACCCTCTCTTTTCAACCCCCCTTCTCGTATGCTCTAGAGTGCCCTTATATGCGTGGGCTTACACGGGTCAGATAAAGGAGGGATCGTCATCATGCTTATCTTACATGCATTTACTATGCCTTTATGCGCTGTCCCGTTCCTTCGGCCCTAATCAATGCCAGTGCATGCCTTGCCGGTTCTCCGGGATGTGACCCTGCGGCGGGTAGGTGTGAGGTGTCGAGAGCAGGCTTATGGCGAAATTCCTCGGAATCGGCGTGCAGTACAACAGCGAACTGCCTCGACGCGATGCGACGGGAAGGGAGACTTGGAGGCGGCCATCGTATCCCACCCTTTTGCATGGCGGCGGGACAAACAAAGCGTGCACGCCCACCGCCTTGAGCCGCCACGTAAATTTGGGCCGGCGAGCGGCGTGGCCGCCCACGCCGCCCGCCGCGCCCGTGAGCCGACACCCGGTGGGCGGGCGTGCTCGCCCACGCGCCGAAGCCGCCATGTGGGTTGGGCGGCGGCGGCGGCGGTGGCCGCCCACTGCCGCCCGCGCCACGTGGACCGACACACGGTGGGCGGCGCTTTCGCCACACCGCCAAAGCCGCCACGTGGGCGGGGCACGGCGCAGCGGCGTGGCGCCCGCACCTTCGCCGCGCCTTCGTGGACCGACGCATACAGAGACGGTGTAAACACCCACCGCTTCATTGGGCGCCACGTGGGCCTGACGCGCTTTGTGCGGCGAAGAGGGTACCCTGGCGTAAAGTACGCCGACATATACCATACGAGGAGAGATACGAGGAGTCGAGGATTGTTGAGACCTAGACGCCACCACAATCTTGCTCCCCTGCGCCGCCGCAATCTGGCTCCGCTCGAGCGACCTTCGCCTCCGGCTCCGCCCGAGCCGCGTCTGCTGGCCTAGCGGCCTCCGCACGAGCCGCGTCCGCTGCTCTGTCTCCTCACAGGTCATGCTTCGTTCTAGTAATGCTTGTAGGGCGTTTTGTGTTAATAGTAACTAGTATGATACTTTGATTTGGGATTTGATGGTGGAGTACTCTAATTTATGTTTCTTAGCATTGTTGGGCTCACATCTTTACTGTTTATTACATGCTGTGATTGTTCTGGCTATGATTGTATACTTGCATCTGTTTGGTATGATTCTCAAGTCTCAACTAGTTGCAAGGATTAAGCTTGTAGTCCTAGTAGTCCTTAATTGATATGAGAGGAACAGGAGAGAGCTAACATTTTCTTTGTCACTTCTGTTTTGTTAATCAACAACTTGCCTGTGAAGCACAAAAACTTCACGTTTTTCTAATTAACTTGCTTGTCCAGCAAAAAATAAATAAATGTGGCACTTATTGTTGTATTCTTGTTTCTTGCATCATACTTACGTTGTTCTTCTCTTCATTTCATGTGTTACAATATGTATATGTGTTCCAACGGTGCTACAACTTAGTATTTAACATGTCCTACTAACATACCTCATAGTCTTTAGACTAGTCAGTCGACTAGTCACCCAAGTCGGCAACTCACCCCTAGCGACTACAAACTATCTTTCCTGTAGTGAATACAGTTATGTAAGATATTTAAACAGCTTTCCTATATTTTCCCCCAAATAAACTTAGTTTGTGGTGAATACAGTTATGTAAGATATTGAAACAGCTTTTGTTTTCCCCCAAATGAACTTTGCTTTTCATTTCCAATGGATAGAAACTAATTATCGTTGGTAGTGTTTTGAACTTGTATGTATTGGTCATGCAGGTTCTCCTCAGTTAATGCTGGAAAAGATGCAACTGAGCTTGTAGCAAAGCTTAGGGCATATCATCATACCGCTCAAACAAAGGTTGATAAGCAACATTTTTCAAGGAAATGACAGAACCTGTTATCTTCATTAGTTATCTGAATGAGCTATGGTTCTTCTATGTTACATTTCTGAAGTTTGGACCTTTGAAAACCTCTGTGAACGCATGTAGTTTCTAGAACATTGGACACTTATCTATATAAATCTATATTCTTGGAGAGGTACAGCTGGCCTCGCCGCTGCGCACCATGCACTCCATCTTACTGTAGTTTCTACAGTAAAAGCCTACATAGCCTCATATATTTATTGCTCATCTCATTTCACATGTGCCGCTTAGCTCAGTTGGTCGAAGCCACGCCTTGCGTGCGCAAGGTCTCGGGTTCATATCCTGTGAGAGTCGATTTTTTTGCAGTTTTTTGCATCAGCTTTTCTTATTTAATTGAGCTATTAAATCATGTTGTAAATTTTTGAAACTTTTTGGGAAGGGTCCTGACAGCACGCCTAACCTACCATAAAAAAGTCAAATCATGATCAGACTTGTGCAATTTTTAAAAATTCTGACAATGCTGCTAATGCATTTAAATCAACTTTGCTGATTTAATTGAGATACTAGATTTGCACATTCTTGAAAAATTTTTAGAAGGGTCCTGAGACCATGCCTACACTACTAAAAAAATTCAAATGATTTTTAAAAATTCTGATAATGATGATAATGCATTTAAAGCAACCTTATTGATTTAATTGAGCTACTAAATTTGCAAATTCTTGGAAATTTTTTAGAAGGGTCCTGAGCCCATGCCTACCCTGTTGTAAAATTTTCAAATTGTGATAAGATTTTTTTGATTTTTGAAAATTCCGGTAGTGCTACTAATGCATTTAAAGCAACTTCACTGATTTAATTGATCTACTAAATTCTAAATTTGTAAATTCTTGAAAATTTGTGAGCAGGGTCCTCATCCTAAGAGCATGCCTAAGCTACCATAAAAAAATCAGAGTGTGATCGAGCTTTTGCGATTTAAAAAAAACTGACAATGGTGTTGATACTTTTCCCCCTCTTTTGGGAGGTATTATAGAAAAAACCCACTCTTTGTTAAAATCTCTGCTTATCTCAATGATTTCTTCTGCCCGCAGCAATGCACGGGCCCGGTGCGCATCTAGTGTAGGTATATTATGGGATACTAGTAGCTAGCCATTTAAAAAACATGAATGTGTATATAGGAATTACCCCCTCAGTACAAGTTTGATTCAACATATATTACTTTATGTATGCTTGTATTATTCCGTATATCTTTATCTATTACCAACCCAAATCCGTTACGTATCTATCCTGTGGCTGTATTCCGAATCCGGTTCTAAATCCAGGAAAAAAATATAGGTCAAAACACGGAAAGAGCAATTAATGAAGCGGATTCAGGACTTGTCGGATAGTGCTTCTACTCCACGATTCTGAATCGGAGAAGTAGGAGCTTAGGGCATCTCCAATGGTGCCTTACTCAAATTAACTATAAGTGTCTTATCTCAAAGATTTTGCTTAGGTGGAAGGGAAAAAATGAGAGAGAGATATAGACCACTACTAATGTATAGCCGGACTATAAGCGATTCCAAAGTACTTATTATCTATTACATGTGGGCCAATATTTAATTTTACGAGATAATGCTATAACTAATCTATTGGAGAGGTTATCTATATGCTATCTATAGATGATATGGATATTTTTTATAGCTAGTACCATTGGAGATGCTAGCCTGATTGGGATCACTCAAGGAACGTGGCAAAGTGGCAGTTGAAAACGACGGAGCGACCTTGGGGCGACTCCCCGCAAGGAGCAGCATCCCGTTACCATATTGCCCCTAAAGTTGATGGGTATTTACCCACCAAATGCCACCAAATATAACCCCCGTTGGTTCGCCCCTCACCCTCATTTCTCGAACAGATGCGTATCGCCCTCTCTCTCTCTCTCTCGCCCCAATAGTGCTCTCCAAACCCTAAACATCGCTGCTTTAGATTTCCTCGTTGCCAATCGGGAGCAGTTCGCCTCTGGGGAAGGCGGGCGGCGGCCTAGGCACCCTGCGCGCGGTGCTCGCCATCCTGTAGTTGTGGGGCTTCAATGTCACCGTCATCATCGTGAACAAGTGGATCTTCCAGGTCCAGTCCCCAAAACCCATTTGCTTTTGCTTTTATTTGATCTGATGCCCCCCCCCCCCCCTCTTTCTCATTCTTTCCGCGGCCTTCATTGTTGTCAGATTTGTGGTTTAGGATGCAACAGGCTACAACTTACCTCTCAAAGATTTGGTTGCTTTCCTCTGTAAGATTTGTTTTTTTGGGGTTCGGATGTAATGAGTGCCTTCTTTCCTTTGAAAGATTTGGGTTAATTGGGGGTTAGGTTGCAGCAAGTGAGTGATGCGTGCAGTAAAACTGATTTGGTAGCAATGACATCAGCAGGAAAGACGAGCAAGGGTAGGCGCGTTGCTGACTGGAGGAAAGGAGCAGTCTTTGTACGATTTGCTTTGTGTAAACTGATATATTTACAGCATCCTACCCTTCACAAAGAACATTACATTCAATGGGCATCTAGATTGGAAGGAGATGCTGTGATTAAGAAATGGGGATTACAAATGAGAGGAACTGGAGAAACAAGTACTGCACGACTACCTGCTTTTGTGGTGTTGCAAACCCTACTGACTGCAAATTTTATGTGAAAAATTGCCATAAGTCAGGTAGTTTGGTGGATGCCCAAGCTCCAGTGCTATCTGGATTTTGTGGTTTTCTCGCAAAAATACTTGGTGCTAGCAGCCAAGTTTTGCCTGCTACAAATGACTAATGATGGATATTTCTGTTCCATCATGGAGGATGTTGACAGAGCGATGCCTGTGTTATTCATTGGCTCTAGTAATGCAACAAGTGTGATATATGTTGGTTTGATTGTTCTACTAAAGCACCTGGTATCTTATAGTTGAGGTGAGGTTGGGTCAGTCATATCTGGTTTCACCTTCTTTCGGTTGTCCGGTGAACTTGCTGCTAGGCCATATCCAGTGGTTTTTCAGTAGGTTTGGATGTGCGAGGGTACTGGGTATCTCAGTGATGATTATTAAAAATGTAATAGCTTGTGCACCAATTGGTCCATACTCGATGCACTAATTCAATAGTCAAAATGTCAGATATGAGACCATACATGGTTCGGAAGACTGTTCATCAATAATCTTGGAAGCAGTGAACTGCATGATGATCCTGAATTATAATCTCGGACTAGAGATGCATCATTGTACACATCCTTGGCATAAACTGGAGTTAACTCGTCCAGAATAACAAGAAATAATTGATTTACCACTAGATAGACCATATGGGATGATACTATGAACCTCTGCCTATATGAACAAGTCCTACATTTCTGTTTATTGTTTTCATCAATCTTATTCATACATAGTTCGAAAGTAACTGCTTATCATATTATGATTAACCTCCTTTCCGCAAAGCCATGTGTTTGATGGTATGAGACCTTTTGTGCAGAAATTGGACTTCAAATTTCATTTGACAGTGTCTTGTGTCCACTTCATATGCCTCTTCTGTAATGATAGGTCAATGGCTTGATTCCGTGATGATCTTGCAAAGGCAATTAGTCAATCTAGGATGGTCTAATGTCTGGTTTTTATGTTACGCCTGCTTTAGATCTGACGAATTTTGTCCAACCTGTTCAGCTGAGGCAAAAGAAGAGTTATCAGCGAATCAATTGCCTTAATATCTTATCAGGGTTACCACTCTGTCTCAGTGTGAAGTTCTTGCTTGATGTTGAACTTGAACACTTGGGGTTGTATTGATGGCATCCTTACGAAATTCAACTCAATATGGTAGCTCAAGTCTTCTGGTTGGATCGTTGTAATGAACATTTACCTGATTAGTATGCTGTTTTTTAAATCTTTGTATAGTTCCCGACTTCCTGCTGGATGCTAAACATTGGTTGATCACTTGAACACTTGGGGTTGTCTTAGTTAATATGATGGCTTAACTCTTCTGCCTGTTACTGAACACTTACATGCTCTATGTGCTGTTTTATTTTTTTAATCTTGTTGCTCTTGGTCTCATGTATGCCTTTCCCGGTCACATACATGTGTGCTTTGTGCTGCATCGATGTGCCACATCTTAGATCAGATCATGTTGTTACTTGTCTGTTAACCACTTGTTCGCCGACATTCTGTGCCGGTGATTCTTTTATGTAGTTGTGGATTTTGGCAAGCACTCATCGAGTGCCTATTTTCTGCTTCTGTATCTCCAGCCCTATGTTGTTTCCACCGTATAGGTCAGGAAATTTAACTCGTACAACCAGGCTTAATAGATCTGTTGTTGAAGCGTTAATGGATTATGAGCTCTACATCTTGAACCTTCAACAAACGTAGACTGTAGATACCGATACAACAGACAGAGTATTTTACCTGTAACAAAATACTAACTAACTAGGGTTGCATTAGCTTTGCATGTCCAATGAATACAAAAGTAGCTGCGGCAACAAGGAATCCACACAAATACAATGGGTTAAGTTACAAATACAAGTCAGGTATTACAGACAAGGGCAAACTGGACAATTCCTCTAGAATCTTTTTCAAGAATCTGGAGCTAACCAGCTTGCCGAACACTTTCAGAAACTGCTCCTGATTCTTTAGAAAATCAGAATCAAGAGGAGTTAGAGCAGAATTTTGAAAGAAATGGGCCCTCAATTTCACTCCATTCCAAGAAATGTGTAAAGGAATTTTGAAAGAAAACTGTGTATAAATAGAAAGAGGGTAAGATATGAATATGCTTGAGGTGTTGGAGCAGTGTTTCAATGCTTTTTCTCTCAATACAAGTTGCACAAATCTTAAAGCAAACGAAGGGGTAAGTAATCACCATCTACCCTTCCGTCATGCTTTAATATTTGTGCAATTTAAAAAGAAAAGCATGTAAGTAGTGGATTTTGGGAGAATCAGGAGCATGAGCTGAAAATTAGGATCTAGAACTTTACCAAATAGGCTCTAATAAAATAATTTTCTTTTTATTGTTTATTTTGATTGGCATTTCATTTCATTTCATTGTGATGTCTGTGTTGAGATAGTGATTTTTTTACAGGTTTGTTATATGCACATGTTGGATTTGCAGAGAAGATAAGTAGCAGAAGACAGTAAAAAAGGAGAAAGATAATCTGTTGACTGTCCATCCTAGGTGCGGGAACAGCCAACCTGTGCTCAACCCACATAGAAATATGTGGTCAATATCCTAAAACTGTAACTAACCTGCACACCGTTGCCGCTCCTCCCTCAAGAACAGGACATAACAGCAGTACAAGAGTGAACAAGCAGGCAAGCAAGGATGCCGAAGAAGGGGACAAATTCGACAAAGGACAAGGATGATGTGCTTAATCAACAGCAATATAAGCTTCCTGACCACCTTGAGCTCCAGCGCACCCGTGTTGTGTGCAACGCAGATGCCCCCACCCATGTATCCCATTTATATGCTACTCTTTCTTTCACTTCCTTGCATTTCATGTTTATGATATGCCTGTATGCCTGTCTGCACATTTCTGGTGTTAAATTGTTTGTTTGGTAAATTCACGTATTTGTTCGCTGAAATTATGTGTTATCATAAGTTGTTCTACCATGGGAACCTAATTTCTCATAGAAGTACAAATCTTTCTACCCTATGCATTTAATTGGCTGTTTCACAGAATATTGAAAAGAAGAGGTTTTATATTTCATCATTGAGTCTATATGCTAGTTTCCTTCTGTTGAAGGCTTGAACATCTTCTCCTGAATCTGTCTGCTTGTCTAGTTGTGTTTTTTCAAAAGAAAAAGTTGTTTGGAAGGCATATTTATTAGTGTTGCGGATGTTCATGGAAATGATCAGTTGAGGTTTTGAGTATTTTGTATTTTATTGTCCAATGGTTAAGTTTGCTACTCTGAATACAGATTCGACACATCTTATCTTCATTTTGTTCTTTTACATCATGCTTTGTGAAGAAAATTTTCTCTTTATTGTAATTGCAGTGTGTAGTTTGATTATATAGATAGGCCTCATCTATTTTTTATGTGTTCACTTATATATTATAAAAGACGGAAGGTTTTCAATACTCGGGTGCTTATGCTGCTATGGGAGTTGATACTAGTGTATCAGTGGAGAAATTTTGCAATAACTTCAAAGTTGAGATAAATCGACTTACAGAAGATGATTTGGAGTTTGATATGATTGGTGTTGATGCATCGATAGCTAATGCTTTCAGGAGAATCCTCATTGCAGAGGTACGCACATTGTTGTCATGTGTACCATCAGAAAGTTGAAAACTGTTTGCTGTATTATAATGCTTGATACATGTTGGGGGTTCCAGTTCAATATCTCAATGTTTGACATATACTTCTTTCTTTGGATCAATAGGTTCCTACAATGGCAATTGAGAAAGTCTTCATGGCTGACAACACATCAGTTATAGCAGACGAGGTTCTTTCACATAGATTAGGCCTTATTCCACTGGATGCAGATCCAAGGCTTTTTGATTACATATCAGGTCAGTAACTTAAATTGTTCTAGTTTCACATCCATAGTTTTGGTTTCATAATTCCAATAAGAGCAATCTTATCCTTCCATTCTGTTCTGTAGAAAATGATGTCCCAAATGAAAGGAACACTATTGTGTATAAACTTCATGTTTCATGTGAAAAGGGTTCTCAACGACTTACAGGTATATCATATTTCCCTGCAACCTGTACCCTTGTACAGTTTCCAGTATTCGGCAAATTTTTTCTCTCTCAATATTCAGCTCCAGCTTATTGTTATGAGCCACTTTTGCCATTTCTTTTCAAAACAAAATGCACAAGTTAACTTACATTTTTATAATAATAACTCATGTGCAACGTTAATCACCTAACAAACCTGTTTGCTGATAGTGTATGAATGATGAGTCGAACAGTTAATCCTTAGTTCTCCTTACTGTACTTCAGCTTATTCATGCCCATTTTTTTAATGGTAAGCATGGGGTGCCCTATTTTGTAACCTCTTATGTACTTAATCATATAAGAAGTTACTTTGCTAAAACTGATATAAATGATGAATTAAAACAATTCATAATTCTCTTGTTGTACTGCTCTGTAATTGCTGCATAAGCCAATTTTATTTGTGGGAATTGTTTTTTTTTGGTTGAGATTTTCTAGTGTATCAAGTGTTCACAGCTTTGTTGATTGCACAGTGAAATCTGGTCAATTGGAGTGGTTGCCAGAAGGTAGCCAATTAAATATGGCATCTCCTGCGCAATCTGGGGACAAACAAAAGACCTACACATCCTTCAGTCAAAGCCAAAAGGAGATCTCTAAAAGGCATCTTGGTGTGAAGTATAAAGATATAACTATTGCGAGGCTTGGGCCAGGACAGGTAACATCTTTATTGTAGTTATTTCTCTATGATATGAGTAGCCGCTGGTGGCTGTATGTGCTATCCTGGACTCAATATTTTGGACTAAGGTACTTTTTTAAGCCCACATGGTACCAAAAAATTCAACCCAGATAATTCAGAGTTCTAATGTATGCAGCTTTACCATAATTTATATTAATAAGATATTTTGGTTATGTAACTCATCAAGCCTGACTTCAGGTGCATGCCTGAGAGAAACATTTGTAAAGAACTAAAGATATTTGCTTAGAGATGATCTGTTACTCTGAAATTCTTGTACTTATTTTCATGGGGTGCTATCTGTAAACCAATGTGCTTTCTAATATAATCTGTTCTATTTTAGACTATTGAGCTTGAGGCACATGCTGTTAAGGGAGTGGGGAAAGTTCATGCCAAGTGGTCTCCAGTTGCTACAGCCTGGTACAAGATGCTTCCTGAGGTAAAATTCTTTCACTATGGCAATTTCAATAATAAAGGGATTAAGTCTTTTTTACCGCCCTCAACTCTTGCTTGAGTCCGGAAATCAACCACGAACTCCCAACACTGGATATTTAACACCCTTTAGCTATTAAAACCGGGCAAATCACCCCCGCACACAAAACCGCCGTTGTTTTTGGCAGGTTTTCGGTTACGTGTTATCCTAGAAAGCTAGGATATGCTGATGTGTGTTACGAATTAACACAACATGATTAAGTCAACAAAGCATTTCACATACTTTTTTCCCCAAAATTTCATGAACCGTAGGATTAATTTCATTAAGATGTATGTATAACTTGACTAGGAGGTGATTCAGCATTGTTGTGGCTATCTATACAGTAAAAACTAGTGATGTAGCTGCCAACGTGGTGAAAACCCTAATAAAACCAGATTAGAGGTGAAAAGTGAACAGTTTTGAGCTTTGGAGGGTGTCAAATACCGGCTTTTTTAGTTGGGGGTTGGTTTCCGGACTCAGGCATTACTTAAGGGGTGACAAATGGTCTTATTCCATAAAAAATTGTGATCAACTGCATCACACCTTGTACCTTATTGTTGTATTATCATGTAGGTTGTTCTTCTCAAAGAAATTAAAGACGACGATGCAGAGAAACTAGTGAAGAAGTGTCCAGTTAATGTTTTTGACATTGAAGACCTGGGAAATGGTAACTTCTCTTTCTCTCTCTCTCTAACTGCTGTTATTGGAGGTGTTGTCTGTAATGTTGGCTTCTTTTCTTGGTGACTTGATTGGGATGTTTAGGAGGGTGAGGGAAGGGAGGATGATGGTATACTCTGGGGGTTGATAAATCTCACACTGTTATAAACAACTATCACCTGGTCGTGAAGACCTTCAATCCTTACCGTTTGGCACTTATCGCTTAACTCCATTATTGGCATTTACTTTACAGCATTTTCTGGCTTTCTTTAGCACTTTAATGTATTTATTGGAGTTTACTTTCATGTTCGGACCATATTTGCATCAAGCACACACTCAATGAAGGCATTATTGTCAGAATATCAGTTATTAAACACTAAAACATGATTAACAGATTTCATTATTTATGTAAACATGTTTCAAATTATGCAGTGAAATAGGCACATGACAGGTTGTTTAAATTCCCGCGTTGCATTTTAGTGGAAGTTGATATGAAAGGTAGTTTGTTGAGTTTTAAATTGGTTCAACATTTAAACAAGTAAACCTAGGAAACATGTGTTCATGAAAATTTGCCAAAATGTAGGTCCGTGGGAATTTTCATTTAGAACCATTCTAAAATTTGGTTAGGGGGTCTGGGCTAAGAAATCAGATCATCAAATGCTAATAGTGAGGCAACATCGACCTGGCACTGCCCCTTGTGTAAATTAGTGCTGCTTGAGTCTTCCATTTCTTTTCTGCAGTTTATATTATCTTCTTTTTTTTCCATTTTCAGGGGAAAAGAGGGCAGTTGTTGCTAGGCCAAGAGCATGCACGCTTTGTAGGGAATGTGTTCTGGGACCGACCGGGGATCAAGTGGAACTGAGGCGTGTTAGAGACCATTTCATCTGTAAGTAGTGAACAAACTGATTATTTTTCACACATTGTACAGTGATTCCATCGTTAGGCCTCTGTTCAACTTGTCGCTGTACCAGCTTATTCTGTTCGCTGTACCAGCTTATCCTGTTTTAATAACTGTGTTGGTTATTGTTTCCCCTGGCTAGTTACGATCGAGTCCACTGGAGCTCTACCCCCAGAGTTGCTCATGACAGAGGCCGTGAAGATCCTGGAGGAGAAGTGCGCGAGAGTGATATCTGAGCTGTCCTGAGTCATGATTCTCTGAGCACTTGGAGTGATAAATGTAGTTTTTTGATCGTTTTAGTGTTGCTGGGGGCCTTGGTGTGCGAAAACGTTTTTCCAGATGAAAGCTGAGATTCTTTGGTTAGCTGTTGTTACCCTGTGAAATTGTCCAATCCGTGCTCATGTCAATTCAGCTGTTTATTGTTGAAACGTTGTATACGGACGCCTGGGGTTTTGTAGCTTGATACTACCTAAGGGGTGTTTGGATTAGGGGTATTTCATTGGAATGTTAAATCCCAAAATCTTCAAAGGAACTACTACTCGTTCAAACAGGGCCTAAGGATTAAGCAAATTAGCAGTTCGAACAATATTTGTTGTCGCTCCGTAATCCTTCATCTCCTGAACTCCAGGGATTTGTGGTGGCACAACAGAAAGGACCTCCTCTCCCTCCCATTGGGTTAATTCCTAGCTTGCTGATTCTTCCATAGCCAACAATTTCTGCGTCCGTCACAAGCAGCCGCATGCGAACGCACGATGCTGCATACCCTACGCTGCGTGCACTCCTCCCGGCTCCCACGCAAAAGCACACGATGCATCTATGCCCACGTTACCTGCACTAATGCACTGTGCGATGCAATCTCCGTAATTAACTCACGCGAAACAAATTGCGCACAAGAATAGATTTCCAAAATTTTTGGAAGAATAGATTTCAAAATTTTTTGGGGCTCAACTGAATCCCCAAGCCCCGAGTTAGGTCCGTCCTTGTTGTAGCCTCCATAGAGATTTGTCAATCTCATAATAATTATTTATACTTATCAATTTATATACATGCAAGCCTTTACTCTTCTCCTTAACAGGCTTGGAAATACGCTGAATCTGCGTTGAAATAGGCTGACCTGCTAGGAATTCGAGAACAACTCTTTCTTCTTGCTGCGTGAGGTCGTAAATCCAAAAGACGAATATCACTTAGCATCACTAGATGAGTTATGAATTTGTTAATTATCAGTTGGATTAATTTGTAAACCTTGTGCTATGAATTTGTGAGTTATGGTTATGAATTCAATTGGTTAATACATCTGAGTTCATTTCTGAAATTGATGCGTTGTACGTTGTAATGTGTGATCTAAGTTGATTTCTGAAAAGGATGCGATGTATGTTGTTAACATGTGATCTGAGTTCATTTCTGAAATGTATGTCGTAACAATATACTTGTGATGTTTTGTAATCTGTTTTGTTTCAAACATCATGTCTAGTATTTCCTAAGGCTAGCTAATAAATAGGAAATTGGAAATACTGGAAAATCAATATTACAGACTGTTCTAAATAAGAACCGTCTGTGAAGACTCCTACATCACAGAGGGTTCCAAATATGTGATATAGGTCTTATCACAGACGGTTCTAGTTTTGAACTGTTTGTGATGAGACTTACATATCACAGATGGTTCCAAATTAGAACTGTCTGTGATGGAACACTTATCACAAATAGTTCTAAATTAGAACCGTCTGTGATGACTATTTTCATAAATGGTTCACCATCTGTGATGTGCTCTTTTCATTACTGATTGTTTATTACAGACAGTTCACAAAATCGTCTATGATGATGTTTGTGAGCTGTCTGTGATATGTAGTTGTGCAATAGTGTACAAATCTTATCATCTCACACTTCTCATTCTTATCATCTCTCTCACTGTAACTACAATCAGCCACCGCAGGAGCCGGTTCTCTCTCCCTATCCCTCTTCTAAAGCGCTGCCATTCCATCTCACAAGAGGCCACCATGGCTTGAGCTCGCGGATTTCCTATCGCTAGGAGGAGCCGAAGGCCACCAGATTTGGTGTGACCAAGGCTGTAGGAGCTAGTGTGGCAGACATCGTGCAGAGGATGATGGGGTTGGGGGTGAGAAGGTAATGATACCAGGAAGGAGGCCACTGTGATTGTGAGAGTTTGATCAGATCTGGTTTGTTATGTATATTTACTCATTTTTGTTGCAGCCCCTTTTATCAATTGTTTCAAGGAGTATTTGAATTTGTTGCGGCATATAATCTCTAAAATATTGTAGTAAGTTTGTTTTTTATTGAGGTCAAGGCTGAGATTTGTTGCACATAAATTTTTTTTTTTTTTGCAATAGTTTGCGGTTTTGTTGCTGCCTTTTTTTTTGTCGTGATGAGTTGTTGCAACTGGATTTTTTTCGATGGAATCTTTATTAAAACTTGTTGCAACTGGATGTTTCTTTTACTGCAAACTATGTTAATATCTTTTCGTAGCTTGATTTCTATTTGTGATTGGTTGTTGCAACCATGAAGAATTTTTATTATATGTTTATTGTATTGATGTCGGGCCGTCACCCTTTGGTGACGCGCCGTGTCGTGATCTGGACACGGTGTTAAGTGAGCAAAGATCGGGTCGTCGCTCCCTTATTGGCGCGCTACATCGGCGTCCGGGTGTAGTGATAAATGAGCAAGGGTCTTCACACGACTCGTGGTCGCGAGGGTAAGGAAGCTAGTCGAGCCGACTAGAATTAGGCTAGGTAGTTGAAATGTAGGGTCCCTTACGGGTAAGTTAGAGAGTTAATTGACACAATGATCGAGGAGGCGTGTAAATATCCTATCTTGTATGAAGACAAAATAGAAGGGACAAAAAGCGAAGGAGGTGGAGAACATTGGCTTCAAGCTCGGTATCTGAACAGATTGCAAATAGAAATGGAGTAGGCATCTTGATTGATAAGAGCCTCAAGAATGGAGTGGTGGACGTTAAGAGGCAAGGAGATAGGATCATCCTAGTTAAGCTTGTCATTGGTGATTTAATCTTGAACGTAATAAGTGTGTATGCTCCCCAAGTAGGCCACAATGAGAGTGTTAAGAGACAGTTCTGGGAAGACTTAGATGGCATGGTTAGAGCGGTACCCACCAATGAGAAGCTGTTCATAGAAGGAGATCTCAATGGTCATGTAGGTACAACAAATGCAGGGTATGAGGTGGCACATAGAGGTTTTGGGTATGGTAGTGGGAATCAGGAGGGAGAGGAAGTATTGGACTTTGCTATAACTTATAATCTGATGACAGCCAACACTTTCTTTAGGAAGAGACAGTTTCATTTGGTGACCTTCAGTAGTGGCCAAAGCTCTAGTCAGATTGACTTTGTTCTCACAAGAAGAGAGGACAAACGGGCATGCTTGGATTGTAAGGTGATACCTGGAGAGTGTGTTGTCTCTCAACACAAGCTTGTGGTGGTTGACTTTCGCTTTCAGTTGCATGTCTGTAGGGATAAACAAACCAAAATTGTGAGAACGAAGTGGTGGAAACTCAAAGGGGAGGCATCGGGAGTCTTTAAGGAAAGGGTTATCGCGGAGGGCTCTTGGAACGAAGGAGAAGACGTAAATAATATGTAGGTGAAGATGACAACTTGCATTAGGAAGGTGGCTTCGGAGGTGCTCGGAGTGACCAAAGGGAGCGGAGGTGTACCTAAAGATACTTGGTGGTGGAACGAGGATATCCAGAAGGCTATTAAGGAGAAGAAAAAATGCTATAAGTGCGTGTACCATGACAGGAGTGCGGACAATATAGAGAGGTACAAGGTGGCAAAGAAGACCGTGAAACGAGCCCTGAGTGAGGCAAAGGGCCGAGCCTATGAGGATCTTTACCAACGGCTAAGTACAAAGGAAGGAGAGAAGGACGCCTATAAGATGGCTAGGATTCGCGAGAGGAAGACGAGGGACCTCAATCAAGTTAAATGCATTAAGGATGAGAGGGATCAACTCTTAGTGAAGGAGGATGACATCAAACATAGATGGCGTGAGTACTTTGACAATTTGCTCAATGGTGAGAATGAGAATATGACTATTCAGTTGGATGACTTCTTTGATGACACTAATAGACGCTTTGTACGTAGGATCCAAGAAACTGAGATTAGAGAAGCTTTAAAAAGGATGAAAGGGGGCAAGGCAATGGGCCCTGATGATATCCCAATCGAGGTGTGGAAATGCCTCGGGGATATAGCTATAGTATGGCTAACCAAGTTGTTCAATCATATTTTTCGGTCGAACAAGATGCCCGAAGAGTGGAGGAGAAGTATATTAGTACCAATCTTCAAGAACAAAGGAGATTTTCAAAGTTGTACTAATTACAGAGGGATTAAGCTGATGAGCCATACTATGAAGCTATGGGAGAGAGTTATAGAGCATCGTTTGAGAAGAATGACGCGTATCACCATGAACCAATTTGGGTTCATGCCCGGAAGGTCGACCATTAAAGCAATATTCTTAATAAAACAAGTTATGGAGCGGTATAGGGAGCAGAAGAAGGACCTTCACATGGTTTTTATCGACTTGGAGAAGGCTTATGATAAGATACTAAGGAATGTTATGTGGTGGGCTTTGGAAAAGTATAAAGTCCCAACAAAATATGTTACCCTCATCAAGGACATGTACAATAATATTGTGACTAGTGTTCAAACAACTGATGGTGACACAGATGACTTCCTGATTAAAAGAGGACTACATCAAGGGTCAGCTCTGAGCCCTTACCTCTTCGCCTTGGTGATGGATGAGGTCACGAGGGATATTCAAGGAGATATCCCGTGGTGTATGCTTTTTGCTGACGATGTAGTTCTAGTAGATGAAAGCCGGGCGGGAGTAAATAGGAAACTGGAGTTGTGGCGGCAGACCTTAGAGTCGAAAGGTTTTAGACTTAGCAGGACTAAAACCGAATATATGAGATGTGACTTCGGTACTACTAGACATGAGAAGGGAGATGTGAGTCTGGAAGGTCAGGTAGTGCCTAAGAAGAATATCTTTCGATACTTGGAATCGATTTTACAGAGAGATAGGAATATTGATGAAGATGTTAGCCATAGAATTAAAGCGAGATGGATGAAATGGCGTCAAGCATCTGGCATTCTCTGTGACAAGAGGGTACCATAGAAGCTAAAAGGCAAGTTCTATAGGACGGCTATTAGACCTGCGATGTTGTATGGTGCAGAATGTTGGCCTACTAAAAGGCGGCATGTTCAGCAATTAAGTGTCGCAGAGATGCGTATGCTGCATTGGATTTGTGGTCATACAAGAATGGACCGAGTTCGAAACGACAAGATACATGATCGGCTAGGGATAGCTCCAATTGAAGAAAAGCTTGTACAACACCGGTTGAGATGGTTTGGACATGTACAACGGAGACCTCCAGAGGCACCAGTGCATAGTGGCATCATAAAATGCGACAATAATGTGAAGAGAGGTAGGGGTCGACCAAACTTGACTTGGGAGGAGGCAATCAAAAGGGATTTAAAAGGATGGAATATATCGAAAGAGTTGGCTTTGGATAGAAGTGCGTGGAAAGCAGTAATCCACGTGCCTGAACCTTGATTAGGCTTTTTGCCTCGTTTTGGTATAGTTTTAGGGTTTGTTCTACTTCCTCATCTCTCTCTTTCTCCCTTTGTTAGCGGATCGTTTTGAGTTTCAACTCTAGCCTACCCCAACTTGCTTGGGACTAAAAGGTTTTGTTGTTTTTGTTGTTTATTGTATTGATGTAGTGCCTCTTTTGTAAAGTTGTTGCGACTCACTAGGTTCCTTGTCCTTCATCCGTCCTGCTCCTCTAGAAAGATGGGGCTCCAGCGAACCGGAGATAGCCAGGAGATTGTTTTCTCCCACCATGCTCCTCCTATTTGAATGTAGATTACAACTGTCAAGGTCAGAAGTTCCGGCATCGATATCTGCCAACCATTGGTCTACAGTCATTACCACTCGTGCTCAAGGGAGGTCGTCCACCGGCGGTCTCCTCCTCCTCCAAGCTAGAACTCTAGTGAGCTAGAGGCGGCCATAGATCTCCACCTGAGACAAAGTTTTAATGATATTTTGTTATATCCTAATCGGACAGCCGAAAACCATCTAAATGATATATGATGGCTAAATGAGCGTTTCCCATCGTGCGTCTGGGCACTAGCTGCTCTCTTACACAAAAAGATATGTTTGTAGCACTTTACATAGTTCAATCACAATGTCGCATGTACATTATTACAAGTCGGCCTCTACTCACCCCTTATAAATCCCCTTCCTTTCACTTGAAATGCTCATCCCTTTTATATTCGTCGCCGGTTTTCCCTGCCATTATAATTATCACTTTCAGGAAACATTTAATCTGTGGGGCTTGTTTCTTCCTTTATTAGCTTATCATGGTAAGCAAATATGTTTCTGTTTGGACAAGTCAAACAGATTAAGGTTGAGTTTGTTTAGGCTGGAGCTTGAGCTTATTTGGTCGAGTGGAAGAACTTCTTTGGAGTGAAAAAACTATCGGGCCGGATGAGGATAGCAATTTTTGTAAATAATAGTTAAGTTGTAAGGGTACCAGGGAAGTGGGATTTTTAGAAGCTCCAGCCACCCGGAGAAGCATCGTTTTCATTGCTTCTCTCGCGTAGTGCAAATTGGGTTAGAAGCTTCTTCTCTCCGTCTGGCTGAAAAAATACTGTTTGTTTTGGCTTGTGGCTTATAGAGGTGTAGAAGCCAAATAAATACAAGCTCAAGCCAAAACAAACTGAGCCTAACTAATGTGACTGTGCAGGATTGTTTCTTTGTGCATAGTTGCGTAGCAGTGCTAAATGTTGAAGCCAAGAGCGTATATATATTTGCTCGCCCGCACAATCATTTCGACTAAAAGGTGAACCGAACATGTAGCGTTTCTTCACACCACATTCAAAATAAATCTGAGTGGACCAGCATTTGAAGCCTGCGGATTGTGACCATTTGGGCTCGGGAGAAATCGGGGAATGATAGCTGATTTACTTGGCATTGATGCTAGATTAGCTGCTCTATATTACCGAGAAAAGTGCCATTTATATGCTAGTGCTTGAGAGGATGATAGCTGATTAACTTAGTGTTGGCGTCAAAAACTTCAATTAGAGTTTATCGGCAACAATACACCGAACGAACACCAAGTTCTGCGGTTCAGGACGTAGCAATCGATTTAATCCTGCAATTGGTAAAGAAAAATATAAAATATGCTCAAAGCCGATCTTGTAGAACAATCGGCTTGGATCTAATCAGCTAAAAGCCGATCAGATCAAGGGTAACGGTAAGTCTAATCAGCCGATTAGGGCTAATCAGAGGGTAAAGGTAGATTCTTTCAGAAGAAGGCGATGCACAAAAAGATCGAAGAAAAATCGAACCTGATTGATGTAACAAAAGATGATCAACAATCGGTGATTTCTAGCTTTATTGATCAAATCGAGTTACAAGAGAATCTAAATTATAGAAGCTACTCCTAATCGACAGGAAAATAAAAGTAATGTGTTTGTGGATTGGATTGTGTGATTTTTGCTTGCCCTCGACCATCTTTTATACCCATCAGCTGATCATATCCTATTCTAACATGTTGTAAAATATGATCCGTATCGGTCTTAATCCAGATAGCTTTTCCTAAAATATTAACCATAACCAAAGATCTCAGATATCTTTCCATATCAGATGTCGGCTATGATACGTCAATTTTATTCTGACAATTTTGACCTCACCTACCAAATCTTAATGCAAACATATACCCCCTATTTTTGGGAGATAACTTGTTATCTTCCAAAAATCCTAACCAGCAGTTTGTATGACATTAGTTTGACATGGCATCTTCACCAATAACCACCATATTAATGGTGCCATAAAAATCTTGATACGTGTATCGTTCATTTTAACTGCACGCGTCGAATTGAAATCCTTCCCACCGTTTTACTTTTTTATGCCCTATAAATATGCGGCCCCTACTCTATCACCTTCACGTGCTCAGGCTCTCCGAACATTTGACATCGGCTTCCTCACTTCGGCTGACCAGCTTCCCTATGCCTTCTTCATCAGTTCTCAGTCGGCTCTTGCTACGATCGGCTGAATGGATCCCAGCCAAATACTCATTCCAATCCCTGATAGTAACAACCAGTACTACATAGGCCTAGTAGGAAATCTAGACTCCGACACAATTATAAACAAAAAAGTCCCTTGTCTCCCCTTATCGGTTGCCGGGTATAACATAAAGGAGTAGAGCAAAAGTTTTAGGGTATGACCGATAGAGCCCAAAGGGTGGAAGAGTTGGTACAATCGGGTAGTGGTCTAGAATAGAGAGATATGGGAGAGAATGGGGATAGCTAAGTGCCACCCTCTTTCTTTAGCCGATCCAGAGGCCAATGAGCCCTTAGTGGCCATAGCTTGTTATTTTTGGTTGGATACACTCAATGCTTTCACGTTCCGCACCGGTCCTGTCAGCCCAACTCTCTTGGATGTGGCCTAGTTGTGCTGCCTAAGGCCAGACGGAGAACAAATATCAGCTTATAATGCCAAGCCAAAGTACAAGCTCATCAGATCCAAGGGTGAAGAATGGAGTAAGTATATTAGCAACAATAACAAAGTGAGCGGGCCAGTATCGGACGAGGAACATGTGGCCTTCCTCAATCTTTGGCTAGACAGGTATCTTTTCTAGGGGGCTTCTCTTGGGCCAACCCAAGTATATCAGATTATAGCAGAGCGACTGGTAGAGGGCCATCGTCTAGCCCTAGGAAAAATGCTGCTAGGGCGGTCTATCAGATGATGTACATAATAAGGAGTTGGCTATTTACAAGCTTCACAAGTTTCACCGTTGGCAATGTGGGAGTACCACATTGGTTCATTCAAATCTGGTTGTATTGTTGAACGATTGGGATGGTGATCAGATGGGGGTGAATGATCCCAAAATAAAATTTTCTCCCACTCAAAATAATCCAACCAAAATCCTCACATCACAAAAGCAAAGTGGAGATAGCAAAATTTCAGAATTTCTCAGCCATGGGTGGCACCATCGGAAAATACCCTAATCTTGCCGAATGAACATTGCTTCGGCAATGCTAGAGCTCTTTGTAGCTCTTGTAAAATCAGTATAGGAATAGTAAAAGCAGCACTACTTTGAAATGAAAATCTGGTGAATCTTTTGATCGGCTGATCCAAACTCAGTGAAACTTTGTAGACACCTTCCTATGGATGTTAAGAACATATTCCAACCTTCAATCGTAAGAATTGATGTCAAAATTCTGACATTTTTCTAATTTGAAAAAGAGTGCACAAAAACAGGTACAAAAACAAAAACTTGACCCTTAGCTAGCTTATGGGTTCTTGATGATCAAGATTATCTTAGATGACTTTCCACATATCATAACAAGTTAGAACACATGACACGAATGCCAAAAACCTAATCTTCTAAGAATCATCCTCTCAAGAATAAAAAATTGGCTTCTTACAAGAAAGAATAAAAGATTTTCCTAGATGATTGGGATATGGTATGAAAAAGGCTCATTCATCAATTATTTAATCGTTGGTATAAGATCCACAAGCATTTAGAAGGAGGGGAGGCAAATCTAACTTGTATGAAAGATCAAATTCATGGCATGTTGATATGTTGCACTAGCATTTTTCAAGCTGAACGTCATCATTACCTTCTCAAACAAACCTAGGGTACTAGGGCACCTAAAAGCTATCTTAGGTATATCAACTTATGTCATGAATACTTGATTGTATCTAGCAATTACCATCGAGAAAGCTAATAATCTTATTCCCTGATACAGCATTGATAGGCATATCGATTATTGACATTGGGTACTCATTCTTTGGTGTGACTTTATTTAAATCCCTAAAATCGATATACACCCTGAGTTTGCCATTTTTCTTCATAATAGGGACGATATTGGAAACCCACTCGGCATATCGGCAAGGCTTAATTAACTTAGCCTCCAACAATCGCTTAATCTTATCTTTTATAGTGACATACAAAGCCGGATTAAATTATCTAGGAGACTGTTTAAATAGCTGATAAGCCGACTTTATAGGTAAATGATGTTCAACAAGTTGTTAGCTTAAACAGAGCATCTCATGGTAAATCGAAGCAAAGCAATCTTTATAATTCTTTAACATCTTGACCAACTTCTCTTTATAATCCGTGGCTAATTTTGAACTAATGAAAGTTGGTCTTTTTCTACCACCATCACCTATGTCGAATTCATTTTATAAATCAATCGACATGAAACCTTGGCTTAATTTCTCAATTTTTTGAAAATCTTCAATGGCCTCGTAGCTATTTGTTGTTTGCTGATAGCTGCACATTCTATCTTGTGAAGCATTTATTACTGATTTGGACTCCATCGACGCAAAGTTTCGCATGTCCGATCAAGCGTGCTTGGCCTTACGTTGATTGGAATAAGCCTTATTTTGTTAATACAAACGAAATCATAATCATCTAGGGTTTTACCCGATATACACTCAGCTTCATCATGTTGCCAATTCACATCTGAATTGGCCATGGCTATGTGAGCCGACGTGTCAGCTTGAACCACTTCGACCTCATCCCCATTTTATTGGACGAGCAATCGATGCATGGTTGATAGGATGCAACAATTGGTGTGAATCCAATCTCACCCCAATGAAATGTTGTAATCGACCTTCGTTGTGGTGATGCTCTCTCAGCCTTGTACCACTGGTCGATCTACAAGTCTCCCTTTGGCTTGATGGTTCTTAAATTCCTCCGTTCATGGTCAATATCTATTTTGCAGTGAGCCGACTATGATCTTCAGGGTCTCCTTGCTGCTAGAGCTTGACTGAATGTCAGCATGACGTGCAACTTTTGACCCCATATCTTGTATCTGCTCTTTTCCCTTTTTAGAAAATTGGACAATGTTGACCAAAAAGGGATTAACATCCAATTGCATCATCGGCTCTTCTGCAAACTTGAATTGGCCATCTTCTATACCCGATTGTATCTGCTTTCGAAAAATATTGCAATCATTAGTATTATAAGAAAAAGAATGATGCATTTACAGTACCTTCACTTTTTAATTTCATCCGCAGATGGCATGGTATGTCTTTCAAGCAATCGCATTAATTTCTTGTAGTAATAAATCAAAGATATGATCACATTTAGAAATATCAAAAGCATATTTTATTTCTGACTTATTTTTAATCGGCTTAAGCCTTGAACAAACTAGATTTTTTTAGACCCCTTAACCCATTCAACTATATTTATTTTAGCCTCGTTGTCTTCAGATGAATCACTCGAGCCATACTCAACAAAGTTGACCTTGGCTTTATTTTTATCCTTGTTATTGTTATTATTTTTGAACTTATCCCTAAAACCTCTATTATCGGTAAAACGGCTTTCTTGAGCCAATACCTTATGCAACTAGTGACTCAAATCAGTAAATTTCTGCCGCTAAAATTTTCCTTTAGTTGGGAAATTAACCCTTTGGAAGGCTAAATCGACTAGCTGATTATTAGGCAAAGTGACATTAAAATACCAATTTCTCAATTCTCTAAATCTCTTAATATAATCTATAACTGATTCCCTAAATTCTGGCATGTAGAACTTAAATCGAAAATCCTAAGATCTAATCTTCCTGAGAGTCGTGGAACTGGCTTTCTAACTTGGCCCAGAAATTTACTGAATTCATAGCTAAGCTTGTGAACCATGTAAAAGCAGCTCTTGATAAAGATAGTGGGACAACCTAATTTTTAATCCATCAAACTATGAAACATTCGACATGCTTCAAAGTGGTGATGAAGTCTTCCCTTGAGAATTTTGTGAAATTAGGAATTTTGAAGTTATTAGGGTAAGGCATCTGATCAATATAATCAAGGTATGGTTTACGATAGCCAGTAACCTTCCTTTTAGGTTGTATGCCGAATTGGTCTCGCAATACGATGGATATCTGATCAACCCAATTCACTGTATTGGCTGATAAAGTATTTGAAGTTTGCCAATTACCTTCGTAACTAGCATTCTACCCTTAAGTGTAAGCTCGGGTTGATATGTCGCTTAAGCCGATTGGAGCTAATGAGGGTACTCATAGCCTATGTTGGTTCTCCTAGCAATTGGCTCTGGTACTAGAACAAAGGGTTTCGAGTATGTTACAACCATGTATGGAGCCATATTCCTCTACAGAATTGGTTCGGTGTACTGTTGGTGTAATATTACGAAACCTCATTCCAAATTTATTTGGGCCTTCCGCTGGGTGAGTGGGGCCGTCTGGCATGTAATCTCAGGGCCAATTGTCCTGTTTGAGGGTGTTTGGGCTAAAAGTGTGGGTTGAGAGGGGTATTTTCGAATTTCCTCTTCTCACTCACTTTTCACCTACCCTCATCCTTTTCCTTATTGTGTGTGGCTGAAATCTCTTTGGTTGCTGCCATTTTTTCCTCTTCTTTGTTGGTCCCCTGGCGCCTCCTCCTGCAAGCTCCCTCCCATGCGCCCCTCCGGTGGCTCTGGCGCCTCCCTCCTCTTTGTTTCCCCGTGCACCCCCCGGTAGAGTCGCCATGGCCGCCGCCTCACGGCCCAGTGTGCAGCTGCCTCGGCCTCGTCTGGCGGCTCCCTCGGCGCCGCCCAGCTCGACCAAGCCGCCGCCTCAGACCAGCTCTTCCCAGCGACTCTCCTCCGTGGCGGCTTCCTCCGTGGCCTTGACTGCCCCCTCCAGCCGGCCATGCCCCCATCTCCTCTTTCTCCATGGGTGTGAGATTGGAGGTATACCTTGTTCTTGGGGAATTTTGGCATGCATGTGAGGTGTTTGTGATAATGCCTAGAAGGTTTAGGGTTGTTGATTGTGTTTGTGCATATATTCTCTTGATTAGTTGGTGAAATTACAAGTAGCGTAGTACTTGAGGTGATAATCGTGCTGGTGTTTGTGGAGTGTTATTCCAATATTTATGTGTGTAGGATATCCCGTAAGGAATTTTCTTGTGATACTGCATCCTAGCTCTTATGCATTTGGTTAGATATGCTAGAAATCTGTTTATTCAATGTTTATGAATTGGTAGCTTTTATCATTTTTGAGCTATCTGCTGGTTATGCTTGTGACCTTGATTCCCATTAAATTGTGAGCTTGAGGTAATTAGCATTAGATCTCATGTATTGGCATGTTTGAAGCGAGTCAGGTGCATAGATGTGTAAGATGAAAGTTTTATGATGATAGATGAGAGTGAAATTGATCGATAGTTGTTTCTTCTCTGTGGCTTCAATTTTGAATAATTAATGTTTGTGCTCTAGAATTCATTTGCGTATGGTCATCTAAGTCTATCCTCTGTGCAATGTGATCTATAGAAGTATATACATATATTTGGAAAGTGAGGTGTATGCTAGTATTTTGGTATTCTAGGAATAGAGGGTAATGTTCAAATGTTTGCATAAATGGAAAATCTTAGGTCATTTAGCATGCAAAGGCCTGACCTGGTTCTATAACACTCAATACCTTATATATAAGATTTATACTACTGCATGAATTGAAAATTTAGGTCCCTTTTTCCAAATTGTGGTGTGTTGCCCATGGTTTGTCGAGTATGCATTTAAGTGGTTATGAGGGATGTTTTGGTTTCGATTGTAGATGTGAATATGTAGAATTGTTTTCTTCTGTCGCTTGTACCGAGTGTGCATGAATTTGAGTTGGATGAATATTGTTTTATTTGCAGGGAAGGTTTCTGTCGGGAGTGGCCTCAACCGCATGCCACTCCAGTTTTTCGTCGGTAAAGGCAAGTGCATTGTATTGGTTGTGGCTTAGGTGGCCAATAGGTTTTACAATAATATTGTTATCCATGTGTTGCTTTAACATTGTCATGTTTGATTTTGCATGCGATATGATGAATGAGAATAGTTAACTGGTTATGCTTTTATTTGAAACGAGTTTATATGCAAGTGTAACCCGTATATCTCTTAGACGGTATCTAGTTGATTGCTTGGGTTATGTATATGCTTACGCTACGATTTCATTTGTGTTGATAAGTACGTCTAGTAGAGTAAATGTCTTTTGATGAAAAGGTTAAGTAATTTGATGCAAGTGCATCGTTGATTGAAATGATTCATGTCAAAAGTTGAATGTCATGATACCTTGCGATTATGAAGAGCTATCGTTTAAGTGTTATACTATTATCACTAGCATAATAGGATAACGTGAATAATGAAGTAATGAGGTTGGATTAATAAGAATGGATGTTTTGGTGATCATGGAAATGGATTATGACTTTAACGGGAGTATTAATGATAATTGTGACCATGTAGATATGAGTGTTGAGAATGTGATTATGAGTGTTGAGAATGTGAATACGGAAGTTGAGAACTTGGATATGATGTTAAGAATGGCATTTGCATATGTGCATTCATGAAAAGTGCATTGAGCCAGGGCGGTGAGAAAGTCATACGGTCTGTATGACTAATCCGGTGTGCTCGGAGTTCCTACCCCGTAGTCCCATCTACTGGCGTGGATGGGAGCGGTGTTAGCGAGGACCGCTCTTGGGTAGCGGGCAAGTCCTGTTTCGGCAGGCCCCTTCCACGGGATGGTTGGGTTTGAGGGCACGGATCGACGGGTGGTGCTCGGCAATACCGGTATGTGCTAAAAGAGGAAATGAGACATGCATGATGCATCATATGCATGAGAATTGTGAGATGAAATGAGCATGTGAACATGCAAGCATATTTGCATCTGCACTGCATTGACAAAGAGGAATCATGTTTAATGAGTTGATTGTGATGTATGGATATGAGATTCTTCTTTTGTATGTTTTGTGCACTTGAGTATGAAAGCATAAATGCATTCCATTGCATTGTGTGTTGCAACTGATAAATGGGATTGATGAGAATGGGAAGAACAGGTTGAGAATTGAGGCGTGGACTCATCCAGAAATGTTTATTGAGGCGGGGTAAGATTTAGTTATGTTTTCGAGTTGGTTGTGGTAAATGGAGTTAGTTATCGCTTCTTTTAACTGGTTGAATTTCCATTTAGTAACGGCTATATCAAATTCTAGAGTAAAAGTAATTCAATTGAATTCATTATTTTTTATTAATATTGCACTTTGCTGAGTCTTGGACTCACGCTTGTTTACTTCTGTTTTAGGTACCTTGAAGTCGACTCATTTGGGATGGGAGTAGAGCACGTGCGACCGGTCACCAACAACCCAGTTAATTGTTTCATTAATAATGGTTGTAATAAATGCGATTGTATTGTGTTGATCGGCGTTGCGTAGTTGGTTAATTGCCGATTGAAAATGTGATTGATTATCTAAGGACCTGTTAGAATGATATCATATAATTGCTATTGTTCTTTTGTCTGCTGAGTGGATGTCCTCTGTTCTAGAGAGGTCATGCCGAAATTTTGTAAATTTCGGTGACTTAGTTTTAAACCGGTTTAAGAGTTTAGAGATTAACTTCAGTTTCAGTCTTTTCGTAGAGGTGTCGTTTGTTATTCATGGTTTTTGGTAGCATTCGCGGTGCGTTAGCGCTGGGGTGTTACAGTTGGTGCCTAGGGGTTTCAATCGGCTGTGGAACCGATTAGGGAAAAGCATAAAACAGAGCCAATGGTGGTAAGTTGGCTGGTGTATCCAATTTAGCGACATCGGTATATGTTTCATAATGCACAACTCCACATGTACGAGGATCTCGTGACAATATTATGGTCGGCAGGGTTGGTATCATGGTAAGAGATGGAGTCGATGGCTTAGGATCGACCGATAACACCAAGTTTTGCGTGCCTGGCGCTACCGAATAGACCAGGTAATTTAGCTGGGTTTGCATTGGATCGAGCAAACTTTCGGTTGATGCCAATTCTTGAGCTATGGTTTTAACACTATTGGCGATCATCAGTTTAAGAGTCATTACCAATACCGATGACTGATTGATCAAAGTATGGTGCATATATTGATTAATCATAGCAGATAATTCAGCTTGTGCAGGCATGTATTGACTTACCAATGTATTGGTAGTCCCCGTGTCACTGAGGGGGTTGACTAATGGCAATGCAGTCTTTTGGGTGACAACACGTCGAGTTTTTCAATAGCAACTCAACATCATCTCCTCAAGTGCGTTCTTTTGATCCTCGATCTCCTTGCATTAATCTGGTGTCAAATCATCCAACATTGGGATGGTTATAGCTTTAGTGTTTAGATCGGACTGCGGAATTGATTTTCCGGTAGAAGACATCATGTCCCATCTGGCGTGCCAAAAGTGTGTAAGCCGAAAAATGTAACACGGATTGATCAGCTCAAGCACACACAAACGCCAGGTTCAAGAGGTTTGAGGTATCCCAGCCGATTTGACCCTACAATTGGCGAGATAGATGGCAAATACGTTCAAAGCCGATCTAATGTGATAATCGGCAAGAATCTAAACAACTATTCAAATGCGATCTAATGTGATAATCGGCAAGAATCTAAATAGCTATTCAAAGCCGATTAAATTGCAAGTAGCGATAAGTCCAAACAATTCGTTAGAGCTGGTTAGATGGTTGATAAAGGTAGATTTTCTTAAAAAAGATGATGTGCAACAAGATCGGAGAAAATCAAACCTGACATAATCGGAGAAGATCAACAATAGGTGATACACAACTATATTGATTAACGACGAATTACAAAAGGATCTAAATTATAAGGCTACTTCTAGTTAACAATGAAAAGTAAATAAAAAAGTAGATGTGAGTTGTTTGACTGATTCTTTTATTTGCTTGCCATCAATCTCCTTTTTATAGCGTATAGGCCGATCGCATCCTTCTTCGTTGCGTTGCCACCCGTGATCCGTATCGGCCTTTGAACGGATAAAACTCCATCTTTGAATCAATATCGATCACAATGCTATCTTCATCTTAATTTTTCCCTTTTTAACCGGTATCGGTCAGAAATATCTAATTTTATCCTTAGCTTGAGAAATCAATTATGTCTTACCAAAATTTGGTGCAAATAGTTGGTCGAATGATCACTTCACAAGGCAGCTCCTAAATCTTTTCAACCGCTGGAAACATAGTTTTTTTTTAAATGACCGCTGGAATTATAGTTGCAAGTGTTCTATTCGAATAGTTAAGGATTTTTGCCCAAAACATACAACGCAAAATTCATTATCCTGGGAGTGACATATACGGTGCCAGATCCAGCGTGATATTCTGGGCACTGGGCTTAGAAGTCGTTGGGAAGGGAGGGATTACTTTGCGGACATTGTGTTGCTGACGAATACGTAATAGTCGTTGTAGTGCATGATGCATATGGCTTAGTTTGTTAATGGATCTGCTTTAGTTTAAGTTAATCACTCTTGGCCAAGTTTAAACAACTCATGAAAAATAAATATTTTTGCTAGTGATCGTTTGTAGTAACAGTCTCATTTTTTGAAACACATTACGCACTTGCTGATGAACAGATGGGTAAAAGTTGTATACGTGATGCGTGAATCAATTTGTTAATCGATCTGCTTTAGTTTATCACTTTTGGCCAAGTCTTAACAGCTCATGAAGAGTAAATATTTTTCCTAGTGATCGTTTGTAGGAAGTTTCCCATTTTGTGGATAGCAGGAATCAACTCTAGGATCACTACTATAGAAATGGTTACATGGATTAGTACTTTTTCATTATCTAGGTCAGTTTTTGTGGCGATAAAAAGTCCTTAGACAATGATAACGAGCGACTATCATGATTGATTTTCACCCGATAAACATATATGCTGATCTGGGTCAGTTCCTAGTTTGGAACTGACCAAGAAGAATAATTATCTTTATCGGTTTAGAGCATGAAACCAATAGAGATAATACACGAATCTCTATCGGTTTCATGCTCAGAACCGACAAAGATGTCCTCATAATCTCTATCAGTTATTAGCATTGAACCGATAGAGATTTGTGTATTATCTGTATCGATTTCATGCTCGGAACCGATTGAGATTACAGATATATCCTAGGATATTTGCCTGAAATTTCATAGATTTACAATATATTTACATTCACAGTATACTTATAGATTGGCAAATTCATAGTATATTCATAGATTAACAGTATATTCATAATTGACAAATTCACAATATATTCGCATTCACAGTATACTCACTGTCGGCGATCGGAATCGCCAACCGCAGAAAATGAGGTAAGGGTCAATGAGAAATGGGACCACAACTGCGCTTTGCTCGAACAGAGGAATGAGGTCGAGGAGGTCGATGGTCGGAGCTAGGAGACAACGAACGAGATCGAGGATTATCCTGGTTCGAGCCCCTAAGAAGGTAATAGCTCTACTCCAGTCACCTTGCGGTGGTGATTCCTGCTATTTGTGAGTACAAGAGTGGGTTACAGCTCAATCTTGACGATTCTAAGTCTAAACTTGAACTCGGGTGTGTGTGCGCTGGGTTGTCTTGGTCCCTAAGTGTTTACAAAGCCTCAGTCTTATACCCATTCTCCTTGCAACGTTCGGGAGTATTCCTCGGATCGTGGCCTTCATGCACATTGATAGCCGGTGGTAACCATTCCGATCCCGCCGCGCACGCCTGCATTACTCCATGATCCCACGTTCTCGTAACTGCCAAGTGATGACGTGTCTGGGATCCAAGGGAACGTCACCGACCTTGAATCATCCTGAACAGCAGGTCGTGAGGGCCCCGAGCTCGGAGATACTGCGCCCTAGGTCGAGCAGCCTCGAGCTTGATCCGAGTCTTTGATCGAGGCCTTTTGAGCTAGGGGACCAGTTGACTGTGCTGACCGACTAAGGGTTGCCCGGCCCCCGACACTCACAGATTGATAAATTCACAATATATTCACATTCATAAAACTCTTGACAATGTTAATTTATAGATAAATACTCAATATAGAAATCAGTAGCATAATCCTCTAACATAATTCTCCCCAGGATATATACTCAATGTAAAAATTAGTAGCACAATCCTCTAATGTAACTCTCCTCAGACAGCCTAGACGTCATAGTAGAAGGCTCTTTGCCCCAAACAATTACATCTAAAGTACCATAGAGATTATCCACTAATATAAGGCACATACTTCTTGGCACAAGAGCAGTCGTTTTTATAGTCAATTTTTTTCTGAAGTATTTTCTGTTAGGTTAAAGGATACAATAAACTAGTTAAAATAATTTCAGTTGACAATATATTGAGAATATATGATACCACAAATATCAACAAGCATACATTAAGAAATGACATTATTTGATAGATCAAGACAAGAAGAGACCTTAAAGATTTTTTATATTTGCTATCATATGTGTTATAGCTTCCGCAACAGAGACTTTTCGGTCCTCTTTGTAGTTTCACAGATTCAGCATAGTGGTAATTTGTTTGACACCAATAACTAATGGATTTTCAGTCATATATCTTAATCCCTACAAAAACGATCATTTTATTGTGAAAATAGGCTATCTTGGTATATTATCAGTTACTACGTCAAATTAAATACTAGAAACTTTTATATTACCTCTATAAGCTCAGCTTTGGTTTTCTTCAGTTTTGCATTCGCCCTGCGCTCCTCAATGATGAGTACATGGTTAAGAAATTCAATATCTTGCTATTTGTCATCTATATCTTTCATTTTTTATTTCATCTTATAAATCTTTTCTGTTAACTCAGACTTTCTCTTCAATTGTTCTATCTCCACCTCAAGTTTTCGTTTAGCATACAACAACTTTTCCAAGTCGTCTCTCTTCTTTGTAGACTCTGTTTTATATATGTGTGCAGTTTGTAGTTATTGGGACATAAATAGAAATATGTGATGAATAATCGTAGGATAGAGTACTCTCAGATGTCGAGCTACTAAAGGTTAGACTTTCAACCTCCTCGTTACAAGGTATAGGGTTGTTGGAGACTAATCTCTTACCTCCACTATATTAGGTTCATATAATCAAAATTAAACTAGACAATTACCTAAGTAAATAAGATCTTGAACTCTTAAATTCCTAAATTATGCATAGTTCGGTCAAGTAAGTATATCAACAACTGACTAAACAAGGGCTATGAACAGAGCTAAACAATCATAATCAGTATATTCAGGCAAAGGGCGATACGGGCGAGGCGAGGCTAGGGGCTTGCCATGGGAGCCAGGGGTGGCGGAGAGGTGACACAGGCATTGTGGAGTCGGAGAGGTGGAGCGGTTACGCGGGCGAGGAGAGCAGAGGGGCGGTGCATGCACCATAGAGCCAAGGAGACCGAGGTGCATGTTGGAGGGGAAGCTTAGAGGTCAAGCGCGAGATAGACGCGTCGACTTTTGGTGGTATTTGAATGCATCAAGAGGAGAAGCTAAGAGGTAAAGCGCGAAAAAGCATTTGGTATTACTATTCGAATCAATTCTAATTTCAAAAATTGATCGTCATGATAATCATCACTATCGGTTCTGACTACTATCTGAGATCAGTCAGAACCGATAATGATACATATAACATTACTATCAGTTCTAACCTCAGAACCGATAGTAATGACGATAGTTATCACTACCAGCACATTAGTATTGGTTTTTTGGTCCAACTGATAGTGATGTTTTGTATCATATTTCTTACCGACGTTAAATAATATGCCACTATTAGTTTTTTCCCTGAAAAGTTGAAAATCGATCCAGATAAAGAGATAGTATTGTATCATTCTGTATTAGTGGATGTCGTGCATCATTGTATGATGATTTCTTCTCATCATTCGTGAAGTTGTAGTATTATAAAGTTTTCGAATAGAAATCCACTACCACCATATTTCATTTCATACGACAATCTTCATATTTACAAAGTTGAACATCGAAGACTTCTTTTTTACCAGATGGATTAGCATTATTGTAGATCAATTCCTATGTCATGGATACACTACATGTCAAGGCAACCTCTAGCCCTTCCAGTGACCCACCCTATCTCGACTCAATAGAACAACAATCAAGGACTGTCTATTTGTTTTGGTTGCACTCAGACTAGGGATGAAAACAGAACAGAAAATTTCTAACCATTCTGGAGAAAAACGGACATAGAAGCCCTTTTCGAAAATAGAAATGAAAAATGTCCATACAGAAACGTGAACGAAATTTTTTTGCTGGAAACAAAAATAGAAATAAGAGAGCTAGTTTCAACGGAAACAAAAATAGAATGGAAACTTCATATAAATAAAGCCAAAAATTCCATATAAATTAAACCAAAAAATCTTGCTGGGTAAGGAAGTAGAGTGGGCCAAAGAGAAAGAAAAGTGTGTTTCAACCCATAAGAAATATAGAGATTTTAAATTAGTTTTCTAATTTAAATAATACTATAAATATATATTGTTTTATAGAAAATATCAAATAGAATTAAAAATTCTACAAAATATTTTATAACATTTTCAAATTAGGAAAATTATTTCAGCAAAATTTTGGTTTTGTTTTTCTTAAATAAATTATTTATTTAAATCTGAAAATAGCAAAAATAATTAATTAAATGCTGAAAATTAAGAAAAAATTCATAAAATCCATATTAAATGCTCAATTAAAGAATTTGCAAATTTTTAGGGTGTTATAACTAGAAACATACCTAGATAGAATTTTGTGCTTTCATTTCCATATCCGCTCTATTCTGTTTCGCATCTATTTGTGTCCCTGTCTGTTTCCAGGGTTTCCAATTTCATCTCCATTACTAATAAAAATATGGAAACGAAAAAAAATATGGAAACGAAAATGAAATGACCATTTACCGATCGTTTCCATACCATTTTCACACAGCCTGACCAGGCTTTTGGCTTCTTCATTGCGACAACCACACAGCTTCTTCTGATTAATAAATATATTGTGTTCATACGGCTGCCGTCCTACACAAAACATGGTACTGCATAGGGCCGTACCTTGAAATTTGGGGGCCTTGCGCTAAATTTGAAATTAGATCCTCTTGAAAAGGTTAATTACCAGAACAAAAGATCATGTTTCACACTTTAAACTAGTATGAGAGATGCTTCCATGTTTTTCTTTTTTACAGTTGTACAAATGTTAAAACATGAATAAAGAGTCGATAGTTGTCGGGACCCGGATATGTAAATCCGAAACCCTCTGTGTATACTGTACTAGTCCAGGATCACACTAGTGCACACAGTGGAAACATAGATGACATATCATTCCATACATCGAAATAACCAAGAAGAAGCAAATTATTATTGAATAAAGCAAACAACCTTATGGTCAAGGTTCATACACCAATGTCTCATAGCTTAAGAAACAAATAAAATTGTTGCAGCGGAAATAAGATAACTTGGGCCATTCGACATGCCACAGGCAATCGTCTGGGGAAACGCCATCCTAGTCGACGTAGTCTTCATAGTACTCCTCCTCTTGATACTCATTACCTGGTCCTTAGCAACTGAACAACAAGGGCATAAAGCCGTGAGTACAAAAGCGTGCTCGATGAAGCCGTAGGAAATGATGCAATATATTCATGCGGCTTAATAAAGGATAGTCATATGGTTCATTTGCGAGAAAGCAATAACTTGAATTTAAATACAATAAATAGATTGAAGGCAGATTGATAAAAACAATAATAAATAACTGGTAAATCAATGGTAGACAACATGAACAGAATGACGAGACATCACTCTACATCATTCGAAACAAGTATCAACCACACAATTCAACAGTATAGCTTTAGACAACAAAACAATAGTGAACTCCCCGTTCACATCCCAACAATTCCACATTTTCAAGAAAACACTCTATACCCCGTGTGAAATCCCCGGCTTGTCCATGACCGCGGACACGGCTATTCGAATAGTTTTACACTCTGCAGAGGTTGTACAGCTTTACCCACAAGACATGAACATCTCTTGGTGCAACCGGTAATAACACACTTCCTTTGATGTGTCGCAGAGATATTATGACAAAGCCTTTACAATGCATGTCTAAACTTGATACTGCCCTCTAAGGTTTCGCCCCTCGGGGCCCCCTCTTGAGCCATGTGAGTCTACCCGTCCCTCCCGGAACCCACACCAACACTTGGCAGTACTCAAGAGTAAACAATGCAAATTAATCAGCTAGGTCTGTCCCATACCAGACTTGTGGTTGCACGGTTAGGCCCAGTTCAACGGCGCACAAGATTAAGTCCTTAAGTTATCTCAGGCAAGACAACCACATCCCAATGTGCTAGATAGCACCCCCTTTACTGCACGATCACTTGCCCGAGGGAAAACATTTTGTTCAATCAAGACCAATGGCATCCCCTGCCATGGTACAACAAGTTTTACAATAGTGGTCAACCGCCACAATTCAATATTCCATTAAGTCAAGATTAACATTAATTCATATGTGACATGAATTCCATCGTATGACTAAGCAGGTCTAAGCATAGCTACGTTAACCCAATGTTGGTATTATGATTATGTCCAACTAGTAATGTCCCATCCTAAGATTAACAATGGATACATGGCATTCCAATAATCAAGGTGGCATAATGGCAATCAGGTGAATAGCTACTCCCAAAATTAAGCATTGATATACAAATAGCATGCAATTGTACAAAACAAAATAATTTTGCAAACATAAGTTCAACATGATCAAAGGTTACGGCTTGCCTTGCTGATCTAATGCTGAGTCTTGGTCTTCGAAGTCTCCGTTCACTCCTTCGGGGTTCGTGTCTACCGGAAAAGAAAGCAATGAAACCAAATAAATACAAAACAGAGAAGCAAACAAGCTTAAAACTGAAAATAAATAGCTCTGGAAGGTAGAGCTCGATTTTATAAAAATTTAAAAATTTGAATCGCTCCAATCGGAGTTCGGACGAAGGAGAACGGGCTTCTGGAAGTTTGAAATCAGGGAAAAAGGCTGAAAAAGAATAAACCCGAATTTCTCGATTTATTTTTCTATTAAAAAATGATTAATGACACAATGCTGACGGCAGCAACCAATTTTTCCCGAAATAAAATAAATTTGAAAATTCGTGTTTCGCTGACATGTGGGACCCACGGTCCATAGACCGAGTCCACGGAGGGGCACTGGTCCACGATGGACCGGGTGCCTGAAGCGAGCTAAGTGACGGCGGAGGCACGGCCGACGAGAAACACCACGCGGCGCACGTCGACAGACGTGTGTGGCGACATGGCGGGGCACGCGTCAAGCATCCGACGGCGCGACCCGGATCTAACGACGGAGAATGGTGGACGCGGGCGGACACAACGTGGCGCAAATCGGTGCGTTGAAACAAGATCGGACGGGCAAGGGACAAGGCGGGGGTGGCAGAGGCGTGGCACACTCAGGGGCGCACGATCCCGATCGGGCGGCCGAGAACTCACGACCGAGGACGACGGCGAGGGGCAACGGAGTACTCACCGGAGGCGGAGAAGACGACACTGGACACGGCGAACGGGCGGCGGATCGGGCGGAAGAGAATGTGGATCCGGAAGAGCACGTCGCGACGAGCTCGGTTGTGCAAGCGGTGACGGCGGAGGATGACCGGAGCGGCTGGACGACGGCAGGGAAGGTGTTCGGGGCGGCGGCGAACTTCAGCGAGGGAGAGCTCCGTGCTGGTGGCGACTCGAGCGACGAGACCTAGGGCAACGTGTGCGGTGCGTTGAGGGGAACCTCGAACGGGGGTCCTCGGGGCTTTAAATAGCCCCGAGAGGCGTGCGCAGCACGGACTCCGAGTGGCGGCGCGGCTAGGGTTCGGTGAGACGGCGGCGCAATGCGGGGTGACGTGGCATCGTCTCGACCGTCCAAGAGACGCTGATCGGACAGTCGCAGCGCGGGGCTGTGCGGGTGAGGGGATGGCCATTGGATCGAAATCCAATGGTGGCAGTGTTAGGGTTTGGCAAGGACGATGAGCTGGGCCGGCGAAGCGGGAAAACAGGCCGAGGCGGGGAAAGGTTGGGCCGAGCTAAGGAACAGGAACGGGCCGGTGAAGGATTCGGCCCGAGAGGGATTTTAATAATAAAAACGATTTTTCAATTAAGGAAATTTCCAGAAATTCCAACAAAAGGAAATAAATTCAAATAAATACCAAATAAATTCAGAAAAATCTCCAAAAATACAAAAAAATTCCTTGAAGCACAAGAAACTCAATAAAAACTGGAAACATTTGATTTTATGCATAAATTAATCAAATTAAATCTTCTCATTATTAGAAAATTCAAATTAAGATTCGGTTAATTCCAAGAAAATGCAAATGGTTCATTTTTTATTTTAAACATTCTAAAACTCCAAATTTTGGGGTGTTACAATAGTAATTACTTACTCCTTTGTTTACTTTAAGATTTGTGCAACTTGTATTAGAAGGAAAAGCATTGAAGCACTGCTAACTAGTATTTGACTTTATAATTGTCGACGGTTTCCGCCGGACAACTATTATGCCTCGAAGGGACCTGAGGTTCGATAGAGGGGATCTTCACGGACAGACACCTATGGGCTCTCTCGAGGGATCCACACAATCAAAGATTAAAGAACATGTCGATGTACCCAGGTTCGGGCCCCCGGTGTGGGTAACAGCCCTACATTCTACTTCGGTTCTTGTTAATATCTCTTGAGGGGGTTACCAGAGCTCAACGTACATGCTGGGTTCTTCCCTAGCTCTCTCAGCGCTTTCCTTCTCTGGTCTTGGTCGTTCTCTCCCTTTTTTTCTTCCCTCCTTCTCTCACATGCACCGAACCCCCCTTATATAGGCTGGGCTAGCTCGGGCATGTGAGAGGGATGATATCACAATGATTACACTTCATTTATTACATCATTCACTGTAGCCCTATTCTCTGGCCTCATTCTTTGCACCATCGTCCAACTCCGCCCGGTCTGCCCAGGAAATGACCTATATAGGACTGGTTAGGTGCAGGACGTCAAAGGGATAAGCTATCATGCCATCAGCGAAGCCACATGCATTTAATGGTTTTGACACGGGTTGTCGGGGGAGAAGACTTCAGGATGAAGCTCCCTATTCCATCGACGCACATCTTCATGCCTGACCGGTGGTGTACCCCCTGGCTCCTTCGACTGACCACATAGCCCAGCCGCCCGGCAACAGGGTGTGCCCGCCCACCTGCTTTCGCTAGGCCGCCACGCGTCGCCCGGCGGCGGCGTGCGCCCCCACCGCCGCCGCCGCGCTGGTCGCCCGGCGGCAAAGCGTGCTCGCCCACCTACCGCCCGAGCCGCCACAGGCGGTCGCCCGGCCAGGTGTGCTCGCCCACTGCTTCGCCCAGCCGCCTCGCTGCACGATCGCCTGCGGCATGGTCGCTTTAGGCACGGCCGCGGCGGCGAGGCGTGGCGCCCACTGCCGCCAAAGCCGCCACGCAGCACGGTCGCCCGATAGCAAGGCGTGATCGCCCACCTTTCGAAGAGGCCGTTGTGCCGGCGCTGTGGCCCCCTCGACGATGGCGAGCGGTACCACTGGTGCAGTATGCGATAGTAGCCCGGGCGATCCCCGAGCGCGCGCCTTTTTTTGAACCTCTTTAATGCTGACGTGCTCCCGGACAGGCCCACCACTTCAGCGCATGCAACCGCTCCAACCCTCTCCGCTTCCGCCGCATTCTCTCGGGACCTGAAGCGTCGCGCACTTTCATCATTTCACGAACCACCAGCACAAGAAACCTATTAATACGCGCGCCCAGGGCTAACAGTTTGCCCGACAATAGGGCGTGATCGCCCACCTGCTCGCCAGGCCGCCACGCGGCGTGGTCGCCTGGCAGCAGGGCGTGATCGCCCACCTGCTCGCTAGAACGTTGGGCTTCGACTCCTGTGGCCCCCTCTGACAATGGCGGAGAGGGTACCTTGGCGCAGAGTATACCGACAAGAGCCCCGGATCGTCCCGAGCCGCGCCGGCTTTCAAACCTCTTTAATGCTGACGTGCTCCCGGACGGGCCCACCACTTCAGTGCATGCAACCGCTCCAACCCTCTCCGCTTCCGCCGCATTCTCTCGGGACACAAGCGTCGCAAGACTTCGTCTTTTCACGAACCGCCAACAAGAAGAAACCTATTATCGCATGCCTGTGGTTGACAGTTCACGCTCTTTTTGGACTCCTTCGTCTTCTTCCTTTGCCGCTTCGACTTCCTTATCTTCTGCCCTTGCTCTGTTCTAATGGCGCAAACTTTCCCTGCTTTGACTGTCGATAGGGAGAGGCAAACGAGGCGCTCCCGGATCGCCCTCGAAGGCTCTGTTCGACTACGTCGCAGCACCTCTACGCCACGATGCGAAGCCGGGGAAATCGTCGTCTTCTCCTGGGCGTTGTTAGTGGGCCTGGTCCCACCTTTCTCCGAATTCTTCCTCACCGTCCTCCATTTCTACGAAATCCATCATCTTCACCTCACCCCCAACGCTATCCTCGTCCTCTCCACCTTTGCGTACCTCTGCAAAATGTTAGTGGGGGTGATGCCAAATCTCCCTCTCTTTCGGTATTTCTACACCCTCCGCGGCTCCACTAATGGTGGGGTCGTGGGGAGCTGCCATATCCATCTTCACGACGGGTCTACCTCCCGCTACATCCCTTTCCAGACGAAGACCAACTAGAAGGCATGGTGGAGTGACTGGCTATACGTTGGTGACGACAGCGGCCCTAACGCCCTGGAGATACCCTCCGCACCAGTGGAGGCCAATGAGAACTAGGGCTCGCCCGCCGACGAGACGACGGAGCTCCAGACAATGGTGGCCCGCATTGACCGACTACGAGACTCTAGGCTGACCGGGGCACTGGTGGTCCGGGACTTCGTGACCCGGAGGATCAGCCCCTTGCGTTGGCGCGCTCGACCGGCATGGTAGTATACGGGTGATGACGACATAACCCGTACCTACCTAGGCCGTAAGTCCCTGTTCTTCTTTTCTTCTGATTTCACATGGTCACCATCAGTCGGTAACCCTTTTTCTTTCTTCAGGCGCAGGGAATTTGGACGCCCCTTCCATTATCAAGTGGCTGGGCGAGCTGGTCCCGCCAACACCAGGTGGTTCAGATTTCCCAACCGACGCCCATCCATTGTGCGATCTGGAGTTCGCGGAATGCCTCCGGATCGTCAAGTCGCTCCCGGTGATGGACTCCACCGGGCCTACGACGCTGCCGCTCGCGCCCTCGACGATCGAGGACCCTACCAGTGGACAACCGAGACAGCAAGCGCCCCCTCGGACGCCTCAGGTGCTGACCCTAAGAGGCCCCGCACCGATGACTGAACGGCCACCCCTTCCAGTTCCATCACGCCTTCGAGCGCGATTGGAATGAGGTCTTCTTCTGCCAGCAGCGTCTTGGCTCTGCCTCAGTGCCGACTTCGCGCTCTGCTCCACTGGCCGAGAGCCCTCCCCATCGCTTGCGCAGGAGGACTTAACCTTCCTGTGTCCTCCTTCTGCTTCCCGACGCTCCCAAGGGTGGCCCCCGGCAATGGTACTCAAGGCCAGGCACCCGCCCAAGTGGCCGAAGATCCCGCCTGTGGTCCGTCCAGCGCCCCAGAGACGGTTCATGGGGACGTCGGCGTCGCTGGCACCTCCGCCAGCCCTTCATCGAGCGCTCGTGCCACCCCCGTCTCTCGGTGGCAGCCTTTCGCCATCGAGCTTGGCGGCGTTCATGCTGATGGGCACCCTCTTCACGGCGACCACCGGCAAGAAGACGCAGTTGAGCAGCCAGATGGGGCGGTTCGCCAAGAGTTGGCGCAGTGAGGAAAGGGCGCCTGCCGCCAGAGAAGGCGAGTACGACGGCCTTGCTCGCCCGGACGGAGGAGGCCGAGGCGGGCAGGAAGCGGGCTGAAGATGAGCTGCGCCGCTCGCTGCACAACCTCACTGTCATGCTCCGTCTTGCGTACAATCGCATGGTTAGGAGCCTATGGCCCCTGGGGGTGGAGTTGAGCGATCCGCTGGAGTCTTCGGCGATGTAGTACGCCCTTAGCGTCACCCGCGTCGCCGATGCTCTCGAGGGCCTGCCCGTCGCTTTGTCCGCCCGCTCCGCCAGAGAGGGGCGGGAGGTCGCCGTTGCCACGCGAGAACGCGTCTTTGGCAGCTGCGCTAGCCGCGACGCCTCCTTCGACGCTATGTCCACCGTGGCTGGCATCGAAGGCAATGAGGCCCATGCACAAGCTCATGTGCGTGAAGCCTCGGAATATGTGGCAGGGCTGATGACGGTGGAGGACCCGGCCCTTGATGAGGCAATGGCGGAGGAGGAGGCGGCGGATGACTCCGGGCACATCCAAGTTGCCGATGAAGAATGATGGCCCGGGCGACCCTTCTTGTTTTCTTCGTTCCTTTCTTTCCCTTTTTTTTATGTTGTAACCATGTAGATACATCTTTTAGCAAACTTAATGAAATGGTTATCTTTTGCGCTTACCTGAGTGCCTGTTTGTGAGTACGTTTGGCTGTGTTTGCTTGCCTAAGTCCCCGGGCGACCAGCCCCCTGACCGTGCCATGACGGGGGTTTAGTCTAGGTTGATGCTCCGGCACTCTTCTAGCATTTGCACACAACCGCTACAAATACGAGCAGAAGTTACGCAAGGTACGCAAGAAACAAATCAAAAGATCATAAGTCCCAGCGCGTGTGGTTGTCACTGTCCCATTGTCTTTTAGATCTTAAACCCTTGTGATCTCTCGGAACTTGACCATAACGCTGCGTGGCAAGGCAGTAGGTTCCCAAGGGTGGTTTTTGGGCCAGCGGTGCTCGCAGTGACAACCCAAGTTGTGCTAGCCGCACGGAACACCGTGCCGAACTCGACCCCCTGTTCGCCCGTCCCCGCACGACGGAAGTGCCAGGCGTTACCGCTTATCGGCAAGGAGCTGTCAGGCTATCGGTACCCATGACAACCACGCAAAGCGCGGCCCACCAGGGCCAAATGGGATAGGTAAAAAAGATTTACAGGGAGCCCGTGAGGCAATCAACTTAACTTATCACTGGCCGTCGGTTGACCAACTAAATGAGGGAAAAGACCCACTCCCTGGCTGACCGGAGCAGGCCGTCCAGCACTTACAGAACTCAGGGGTAGAATTTCTGCAACATCTCTAAGTTGTGGGAGCTCGCCAGCTCTTGGTCGTCCTCAGTGGCCAATCGGACTACCCCGGGTCGAGAGACTGATGCCACCTTGAAGGGGCCCTCCCACAGGGGAGACAACTTGTTATGACCGGCCTGCGCTTGAATTCTGCACAGGACAAGGTCGCCCACTACCAATGCTCTCTTGTGGATCCGGGTGGTGTGGTACCACCTGAAGCTCTACTGGTATAGAGCAGCACGTAGTGCTGCTCGATCGGGTCAAACGCTCTGGTCTTGAGGCCCCTCAATACTAGTGCGTTGGCACGCTCTGCCTAGCCGTTGCTCTTGGGGTGAGCCACCGAGGCAAAACACACCTTGGTGCCCATTTCTTCGTAGAATTTCAGGAACGCTGCGCTGGTGAATAGGGTGCCGTTGTCGGTGATGATGTGGTTGGCGACTCCAAAGTGGGTAAAGATCCCACGCATGAACCTGACAGCGGCGGAGGCCGTAATGGCGTGCACCGCCTCTGCTTCGACACATTTGGTGAATTTGTCGATGGCAATGAACAAATGGGTGAAGCTCCCTGTGGCCCGCGGGAACGGACCCAGGATATCCAGCCCCCAGACCACGAATGGCCAAGAGAGCGGGATGGTTTGCAGTGCTTGGGCTAGTAAGTGGATTTGCCTGGCATAGAATTGGCACGCCTCGCATCTCCTCACCAGCTCGCAAGCATCCTAGAGGCCAGTAGCCCAATAGAATCCTTGGCGGAACACTTTTCCGACCAGCGTCTGACTGGACATATGGCTCCCGCACATGCCTCCATGGATATCAGAGAGCAGGTTGCTCCCCTCTTCCCGAGTGATGCACTTCAGAAGAATTTTGTTTCTACTCTGGAGATATAGGTCCCCACCTACCAGAGTATAGCACTTGGCCTTATGTGCAATTTTCTCGGCTGACGCATCATCGTCGGGGATCACTTGGTCCCGCAGGAAGGCTAGGATTGGATCCATCCACTGACCTTCCCGGCCAAGTGTAGCGATCACACAGTGATCGCCTGGGTACTCCGCTTAGCCAGGCTTTTCCCCGGGTGCCGCACCAGCGACACCGCCGTCTTCCCTCCCGGAACCGGGGGCTGAGGCGGGCGTGCTGCCTTCCCTCCCTGAACTGGAGGTCGCGACAGCCACACCGCCTTACCCACCTGAGTTGGAGGCCGAGACAGCTGCACCATCGTCCCCACCTTAAACGGGGGCAGCGACGGACAGTCGCGTAAGTCTTTCTTCAAAGACCCCGACTGGAACAGAGGTTCTTGATGACGTGAGCTGTGAAAGCCCGTCCGCCATGTGATTGTCGTGCCGGGGGATATGGATATATCCCAGTCCTTCGAAGTGACACTCCATCTTCCTGACCTCCGCCAGGTATGCTACCATGGCGGGATCAGAGCACTAGAATTCCTTCCACGCTTTATTGATGACTAGCAGGGAGTCGCCTTTGACTTACAGACGCTGGACGCCTAACGCAGAGGTGGTGTGCAGCCCTCCCAGTAAACCTTCATACTCGGCAGTGTTGTTGGTGGCCTTGAAGTCCAGGACGACCACATACCGGAGGATGTCACCAGTTGGGGAGACCAGGACAACCCCAGCCCCGCGCCCTCAAGCCTGAAAGAGCCATCGAAGAATAAAGTCCAGGGAGAAGGCACGGGTATCTCTTCAGCTCAAAGAGTGGCAAGAGTCAACTCGGCGACGAACTCCGCCAGTCTTTGACTCTTGATAGCAGTGCGGGGGGCGAACTTGAGACAAAACTCCCCCAGCTCTACTGACCACTTGGCAACGCGACCCTCGGCTTCTTGATTGTGGAGGATCTCCCACAGGGGATACACAGTGACCACCGTGATCTCCCGTCCCTGGAAGTAATGTCGTAGCTTCCTAGACGCCACTAGGACGGCATACAACATTTTTTGCACCTGCGGGTATCTAGTCTCCGCTCCATGTAGCACCTTGCTGACATAGTAGACCGGCTTCTGGACGCCTTCCCTCTCCGCCACCAATACCACGCTCACCACTGCAGGGGTTGTCACGATATATACAGGAGCAACGGCTCGCCAAGCTTGGGGCGACCAGGACTGGCAGAGAGGAGAGATACTTCTTCAGGTCTTCAAACGCTTGCTGGGCCTCTGGGGTCCATTCGAAGTAGTTGGTCTTCTTCAGCAACTTGAATAGGGGCAGGCTCCTTTCTCCCAAGCGAGCGATAAACTGCCCAAGGGAGGCCAGTTGGCTAGCGAGACACTGTGCTTGCTTGAGCCGAGTTGGTGGCTTCATGTGTTCGATGGCACTATTTTGTCAGGGTTGACCTCAATGCCTCAGCTGGACACAAGGAACCCGAGCAACTTCCCGGAGGGCATGCCGAACACGCACTTCTCGGGGTTAAGCTTCAGGTAATTCTTTCGAAGGTTGGTGAAGGTTTCTTCCAGATCTCCGACCAGTCCCTCGCCCTCCTTGGCCTTCACCACCAGGTCATCAACGTACACCTCGAGGTTCCATCCTATCTGCAGATGGAAGAAAGTATGCATAGTGCGCTGATAAGTAGAACCAGCATTCTTTAACCCAAATGCCATTCTGATATAACAATAAATGCCCATTGGGGTTACAAAAGCAGTCTTTTCTTCATCCTCTGCCGCCATACTAATCTGATGGTACCCAGAGTACGCATCGAGAAAACTCAGCAGCTCGCACCTTGCTGTGGAGTCGACGATGAGATCAATGTGCGGCAAAGGGTACGGATCCTTCAGGCAAGCCTTGTTGAGGTCGGTGAAGTCGACTCACATTCACCACTTCCCGTTGGACTACTTGACGAGCACGAAATTGGCAAGCCACTCGGGGTGAGAGACTTCCCTGATGATGCCCGCACGTAGCAGCTTCTCCACTTCCTCCCGAATGGCATCTTGTCGCTCTGGTGCCTGTCTTCGGACCTTTTGTCGGACCGGGTGCACTCCTAGAAGCGTTGCAAGTCGGTGCTCGATCACCTCCCGGGGGACCCCAGTCATGTCAGACAGTTGCCAGGCAAACATGTCGGAGTTAGGCTGGAGGAAGGTGATGAGCGCGCTTTCCTATTTGGTGTTAAGGTGGGAGCCCACCTTGACGGTCTTCTCGGGCTCGGCCACACTCAGGAAGACCACCTTAACCTCGCCAGATGAACCAGGAGAGGCACGGGTCTTTGTCAGAGGGGCTCCCGAGCAGGCAGCATCAGCTTGCCTATCGCAGGTGGTGCCGACCAGGTCCAATGCCTGCTTATGGCAGCGCAAGGCTTTCGGCCTGTCCACCCGAACAACTATGAAGCCACCGGGCCCTGGTATCTTCACCACCATATACGCATAGTGGGTTGCCGCCATGAACTTGACCAATGCCAGTCGGCCAAGCAAGGCGTTGTACGGAAGATCGAAATCGGCGACCTCAAAGTCCACTTCCGTACGGTAGTTGCTCTCGTCTCCAAAGGTGATGGGGAGGCACAACTGGCCTAGGGGCACTGAGCCGGCCCTCGGGGTGACCCCGTAGAAAGGCAGGGCCGGGCGCAGCTCCAGTCTTGATATCTGGAGCGCCCGAAACGCTTTGGAGGATAAGAGGTTGATGGAGCTCCCTCCGTCCACCAGCACCCACCCAAGCTTCACGTTTTGAATCGTGGGCGAAACCACGATCGGAAGGTGACCCGGCAATGCTCTCAGGGTGGTCGCCTCGACTGAAGGTGATCGACTCCTCCGACCACTTCAATGGCCTACATGCCCCTGGGCTCGGTACAGCGGCGCAGACTTTCCTCATCAGCCGCTTGTACCTTGTGTTAGAGGGATAGGTGGCCAAGCCACCATGGATATACGCCACCGTGTGCTCCGCCTGCTGGAAAACCAACGGGGTAGGGTCTTCATCCTGATCGTCGTCACGGGGGTGACAGTCCTTGAGACGCTGCTCCACCATCTTGCTCACAACTTGGCAACTGGCCAGGTCGTGCATGTTGGATCTGTGGATCGGGCAGTAAGGCCAACCCTCCTCCTCACGGCGGTCATTTCGCTGGTCACGGCGGTCATCTCACCAGTCGCGACGGTCGAGCCATCACGACACGGTGTCCCCGTGCCCGCACTCCGCAGTTAGGACCTACCCAGGCTCAGCCGCCTGGCGCTTCTTCTTCCTGCTTGTTGAGCCGTGACCGCCGGCAGGGCCGGGCACCTTTTTCTGAGCTTTTGCTGCGCGCGCACTTGTGCGCCATGGTGAACAGCTCGGAAGTGGTGGTGACGTTGCGGGTAGCCATCTTCTCCCGCATCTTGTAGTCCCGGACGCCTCTTCGGAAGGCAATGACGACGGACTACTCAGAGATCTGAGGAATCGTGTTGTGGCAGTAGCTGAACCGCCAGATGAAGTCACGCAACGGCTCCCCTTTCTCCTGCTCGAGGGCGTGGAGATGATCTCCACGCCCGGCTGTGTGTACGACCCTTGGAAGTTGGTGACGAAGAGGTCACACAGTTCCTCCCATGAGTGCACCGATCCTCGCGGGAGGTTCAACAACCAGGAACGGGCAGAGTTGACCATGGCCTTTTCAGACCCGCCCGTGGCACGCACCACCATCGTGTATATCTGCAATAACTCCTCGGTGTTGGTGGTGCCGTCATACTTCTCGATGGACGCCGGGCGAAACCTCTCCGGCCATGCAATGCGGCGCAGCCGACTTGAGAAGGCTTGGCACCCGACACCATAGGGGGAGCTACGCCGTCCACCTGAACCCCGGCCCGGAGACCGTGCCAGGGAGCACAAATCTTGGCTCCCCAAGGACTCAGAGGAGAGGGCCTCCACCTTATCCCGTGAGTAGGTATCGCTGGAGGAGTGGTCGCCTTCAGGAACCATCCACCTATAGCGGCCTTGCTCCTGCGCGCGACGGCGCTGCAGTACATTGCGCAAATCATTGGCGCGCCACCGGCGATGCTTCTCCAACTGCACCCTCAAATCCTCACGGCCTCCCTGGTGCCCGGGAGACGCGTGAGGCGACACGTCAGCATTGAACGGCCCCCGCACCAGTGGGTTCGATCCAATGAGCCCTTTCCTTTGCTCCGACCCTCCTGGCCAGAGCACTTCCTGCTCGGGTGGCTGGAAGCTTGGGTGTGATCTGCATGCCACCCTGATAGAGGGGCACTGGAGGTACCCGGTCGCTAAGGTGCCCCCACACGGAGCTGAGCCACGTCTATCAGCGAGGCAATGTTCTGTAGCCACGGCGTGGCCGGGGTCTCTCCTGCAAGTTCTACTAGTGGGTGGTCCAAGAGGAGGCAGACGGCATGCAGATTTTGGGCCAGAGTGGCCTCTTCCATGGCCAGCCGCCGCTGAACCGGCAGCTCCGCTACCGTCGGGGGAACAACGTGGCCCGCCTCAAGGGAGGGCATGAGACGGTCCCCCACCCGATGGGAATTGTAAGTTCAAGCGCCATTGGTTTTAGTGATTGATTTAGAATAATGCTTAATCCTTGATTAATGACAAACCTAATCTTTATGAGACTAACATGTTTATTGAGCAAATGTTTAGCCGTCTCAAATTTGAATGAAAAATGGAAAACCCAAGGTATATATGCGTATTCTTTCTAGTATAAATTGCATACTTTGGATTCAAGTTAAAGTATAAATGTCCCCATTATATTAACCACAACATGTGCATCATGTTTCCTAATCCATATATTACATGGATGCACATATCTAGGGGGAATTTGTAATTTAACTTGAAGGTTTCATTGTATTGATCTATTCTTTATTAACACATATAAGGATCAAGACAATGAAACTAAATCCTTGAGTATATATTTGAATTGCCTAGTTGTAGTATACTCATGGTAATATAGGATATGCTCCAATGTAATCAAAATTGAATATGTGCATATTGTCAATTATATCTATGCACATATATATGTGGGGTTTATTCTATAGTTGATGGCTTAGAGTAATGGTCATTTCCATATAGTCCACACATTATAGATCATTACTTTTCATCAAGATGAGTATATGAAAACTTGTGTAGTTAATATATACTCATATCAATTTAAATGAAATTTTAAATTGTGGTTGATTGTCTTTTAATCATTGAAAGACATTTCCTCATGTGTTGATGGTGCTCTTTTGGATTGATTAAGGATAATCGATAGTTCTTGAGTATAACGAGGCATTAGTTGCATCGGTGTACTCAAGACACATTTATATCATTTAATTTGATTTGGGTTGTGCTCAAATTGATCTAAAGACATCCATTATGTGTTAATGGAGTGCAAGAGATAATTGAGACAACCATACATCTTGGACTAACTATTTTCATGAGTTGTGTTTAAGCTAGGTTAAGTCCAAACATGATTGAGATGATGAAAACGGGACAAGGACGACATCATGAGGTGATGGGTGTCAAGAGGAGATCCTGTAGAGATTAAGAGAAGAACTGAGTGATGATCCCAAAGGAGCGTATGAGTGAAGATCATAAAGACCCCAAAGGGGATTGCTTGCGTGCGGCGGCTCAAGGTATAATTACAAAGGCTAAGGACATTTTAGTCTTTGAGTCTAGTTTTTATCGCCGTACTATTAAGACAGGTTGAGTCCTAGCTTGAGCTTCGTTATGTGTTGATGATATCAATCCTGTGTTCACTCGAGCTCAAATCTTATTTGGATTTGGTTTTTGCATAGAGCTAACCATTTGGCATGTGTTGCGAATGAGTTAAGCTTATGCTTGGTTGTTATTGCATATGGTTTTGATTTGCATGTGTTGCAAATAGGAGAAGCCTATGTTTTGGTTTTTGTATAAAACTTTGATTTGCATGTGTTGCAAATAGGATAAGCTAATGCGTTGATTTTTGCGTGAAGTTCACTTTTGCATGTGTTGCAATTTGTTGAAGCTTCATGTTTTGTTTTCCTTTTACAAAACAAATCTTTCAAAATCAAAGTGGCTGCTTGGAGCTAAGTTTTGCATGTGTTGCAAAAGGAGAGAGCTCAAGCATGATTCGGTGGTTTATGTGGTTGTATGTGCTAGAGACTTGCATGTGTTGCAAGTATAGAGCTCATACATTTGATTTGATCTTAATGTGGTTGCATGGAGCTAAGATTTGCATGTGTTGCAAATAGAGAGCTCATGCATTTGAGTTTGTTTGATTTGCTTGGAGCTAGATTTTTGCATGTGTTGCAAAGAGAAATGCTCAAGCATGAAATCGGTTTAATGAGTTATTTGCAAGTTCGTTGTGCGAATAAACTGAGGTCTATGAGTCCGGAATCTCGAGAGCATGTGAGTAGGGCTTGCAACGGGTGTTTGCAAGTTGGCTGGGTCTCGTGTTGACCTTCACATGGCTAGGGGGATTTATCTCATAGACTCAGGTTTGATTTGCTTAATACGTTTTGCAAATAGATCTTGAGTTGATTGCGAAATGTGTTTTCGCAATTTGGTTGAGATTCTTTGAGCATGAGCTATATTGGTGTAAATGTGTTTTGCATAAGTGTATGATCATGTGTTGATCATCTAATGGCTCAAAGAATAGTGTTTGGTTTTTGGAGAAATGATTTTAGTATTGAAAATCTAGTTTTCTCCAAAAGGCCGGCACTACCGACATTGTATGTGCGGTAGTACCGCTAGGCCGGCACTACCGCTTATGGGAGCCGGTAGTGCCGCGCTAGGCCGGTACTACCGGGAGTTTAATGTCGGTAGCTATTTTCCTGTGTGTGATGTTTTTGGTTTCTGTCTAGCCGGCACTACCAATGATCAAGGGCGGTACTGCCGGTATGTCGGCACTACCGGGCCTTAAAGGGCCGTAGTGCTGGACATATAGCCGTTGCCGACCGTTGGAGGTTGTGGCCAACACTACCGGCCCTCAGAGTGCGGTAGTGCCGGCCCTGCTGGTTTTTGCCCGAATTGCTCCCAAACGGCTAGTTTTCTTTGGTGGGGTATAAATCGACCACATGGGGGATGTGGGCAGTGCGTTGCTGGCTTTGTTGAGTGTTTAGGTGAGGTGTTGCATATGTTGCACACTCACAATTGATTCTTGAGCAAAGAGCGAGCCTAATTGCATGTGTTGCAATTAGAAGTAGATTGAGTGACCTCTTGTGCATGTGTTGCACTTGAGGGAGACCAAGGTGCATGTGTTGCACTAGGTGATCATCGGAAGCGCATGTGTTGCGCTAGGTGAAGCTCGAGCGGAGACTCGGCTTATTACTCTTGGATGTTGCTAACTCCTAGATGGCGTAGAGCGTCGTGTGCGGGAGCTCTCAAAGTTGTGAGACGCCCCGGTAAAGTTTGTGAAGGTTCGGGTTGAGCCTACGTGAAAGCGTGAAAAACCACCTCTAGTGGAATCGAGGCGGGTGCTCATTGCGGAGCCGGTCCAAGAGTTTGGGCTAGCCTCAACGTGGACAAGGGGAGACCGGCAAGTCTCCGAACAACACAGAAAAACATCGGTTGTCTCTTGTCTCATTTATATTTAAGCATTTTCATTATTGCTATATTATTGATTGCTTGATCGTATTAGAATAGCTTAGTGTTGCTTGTTTGTTCAACCTAGCAATTCTTGTGTAGAGACATAATTTAGTTAGTGCACTAGTGAGCATAGTTGATTTAGGACTTAATTGTCAAAATCTTGTTTATCGCTTCCACATTATCTTTTGATTAGGTTTTGACATAGGGGTTGATTAGAGCGCATCATTTTAGAGAGCGATTGATTTTGTTAAACGCCTATTGACCCCTCTCTAGGCGCATCCTCGATCCTACAAGTGGTATCAGAGCTCACGGTCACTCTTATTTTAGGCTTAACCGCTTAGAGAGTAAAAAGGATGGCAACTAGAGATTTAGTGCACTCACACGATCCACTTGTGCTAGATGGCTCAAATTATGCTCGTTGGAAATTATTTATGGTTGATCATTTTAAATCCATGAGCCCCCAAATATGGTGGATCGTAGATGTGGGCTTTTCTCTTCGGTTGAATGAAATTGCTCCAACTAAAGGAGAGGAGAAATACCTACATCTCGACGCTCAAGCTACTAATGTTTTATTTAGTGTTGTGAGAGTAGATGTATTTAATAAAATATGCAATCTCAAGAGCGCTCATGAAATGTGGACAAAGCTTCAAGAATTATATGACGTGTCCACATCCCCTAGTGAGAATTGCATAGAAGAATGGATGTCGGTTGATGATTCTTCAACCTCTACATCAAGTGATGAAGAACCGACATCTCCATCGACCTCAACCTCTGCCTCAAGCGATGATGAAGATTCACTTCCATTACAAATCCGTTGCTTCATGGCTAAAGGTAAAAATGAGGTATGTGATGATGAAGAGCCCTCATATGATAATTTAATGGATATGTTAGAGGATCTCAATAGTTATCTTGGGAAGAAGAAAGCAAAATATAAAATTTTAAAGCTTGAACATGAATCACTTCAAAATGATTATAATGTGCTTAAAGAAAATCATGAATCTCTCTTTCTCAAAGAAATTTTTAAGCCTAAGGTGGATATAGGAATCTCATGTGATTTAATTGATGAAATGTTTTGCTTAAATATCAATTCTAATACTTCATCAAAAATTGACATGTCGACCTCTTGCAATGGTTTAATTGATATGCCTTGTAGCTCTAGTTCAAATGCTATTACTTCCTATATGTATGTTGAGACTAACCTTATAGAGGAAAATAAAGAGCTCAAGACCCAAGTCATTAGATTAGAAAATGACTTGAAGAGGTGCGTAAAGGGAAAAGCCATCCTTGACGAGATCTTGAGCAAGCCAAGGGCGCCTCAAGATAAACGAGGACTCGGCTACAACTCCAAGAGGGAGAATAGCAAGACAAGGCACAATACAAGACACTCGGAGACTATCAAGTGCTTTACTTGCAACGAGAAGGGACACCTCGCCTCCGTGTGCCCTAACAAAGTGGAATCCAAGCCACAATCATCAACCATGAGGCAAACCAACAAGAAGCAAGTCAATATGGTCAAGAGAGGGCCAAGTAGCGTGACGTGCTTCAATTACCGGGAAAGAGGACATTTCGGTAAGGATTGTCCCGAAGGTATAACCCCTAAGCCTACTCATCAATTTAATGATTATTTGCTTAGGAAGGACAACAATGGCAATGTATTTGCCAAGCTTGTCGAGTCCCCTATGCCCCCTAAAAATGATAATATTCATTTGCATTGGAAGAGTAAATCTAGAAATAGATTTGCTAAATTTGTTAGAACTAACAATAGCAAAACATTTGCTAGATATACTAGATCCTCTAAGCAAATGCATAATTTCAATTATCATATGCTTAGAAGAGATCAAACTAGAAATAGTTTTGCAAAGTATCATTGCCCTCCTAAGCCTTTTCATAAAAATGCCAATCATTTGCCTAGGAGGATTAATTATTGCAAACATATTCCTAGTTGTGTTAGTCAATTCAATAATATCAAAATTAGGGCCATTTGGGTTCCTAAATCTATTGTGACTAACATTGTTGGACCCAATAAGGATTGGGTACCAAAAGCTGCCTAAAAGGTTTTTAGGTAATATGAGATGGATTGGACGCTTGCTCATTCAAGAGGAAAAGGATTACATCTTCTACAGATGGTGTCAAGCATGAAGAACAACTCGTCCATCATGAGCCAATGCCATCTCGGTAACAAGTAAATTTAAATTGATTACATTATTGCTTCTAGCCTTGTGTAGGTTAAGATGCATTAGTATAACATAATAAAAAAATCAATTTAATTGTTTGTTGTGAGTACCTGTTCTTGCCTCTTACCTATTCTTTTATTGTAAATCTTGAGCAAGTTAGGCGTGGCACATTTAGGGGGAGTGCTAAGTCATATTCATGTGTATCACATCCATACGTGTACCCATATTTATATAAGTGCATATATATATCTTCAAAATCAAGCCTTTTAGCCAAAACTCAAAATATATATATATTTTTTGTAATCTCTTGAAAAACTAGTTGATAAATGTATAAAAATGTTTTCAAAAGGTTTTTCAAAGGTTTTGGCTTCACAAAATCTATTTTACAAAGAAAATGAGTTTCTTGCCCAAAAACTAGATAGTAGTATCTTGTTTTGCATTTATAATTATAATTTTCATAGAATTAAAAATAAAAAAGACTTTGAAAATAATTCTAAAGCAAAAATCCTAGAGTTGGTCATACTTAATAACTTTCGTGTTCAAAATATTTTCAAAAGACCAATCTAGTAAAAGTTATTTGATTTCAAAATTCACTGAAAAACTTGTTTGACCCATATTGGTCATTTTATTGCACTTAGTGAGTTTCACCATTTGGACCGGATCTTGTGCCATATCTAGGTTCCAAATGGCATTTTAAACTCATATACAAAAGAGAAGATGTTTTCCAAAAGCTCATACCTCTACTTCTTATCTCATTCTCTTAAGTGCTTTTGTGTTATTTGAAGATTTGACTTTGTGGATTTCATTTGGTTCTTCAAAAAAACCCTCTTTAGACAAAAATAAAAAATTATGTTTAAAAGGCCAAAGTTTGTGAAAAGTCTTGTAAAACAATTATACTATGTATTTCAAAAGTATTACAAGCTTCTAAATGAAAAACTCTATTTTGAAAACTAATTTGGCCAAAACATTTGTGTTTAACTCAAATATACCTACAAGTAGTATTTTGGCATTCAAATTGGATTTCATTATTTTTATTAGGTAGTCATGGCTTCAAAATGTATTCCAGATCCTTCAAGCTATGAGGATTCAAATTGTAGATGAAATCCAAGTTGAATTTGCACTTTGAGGATTTTCTGAAGTTTGATTTCATTTTTATGCCTCAAAGTATATATTGCCAAAATTAAGCTAAAAAGAAAATTCTTTGCAAACAAAAGTTGCTTAACAATGTTTGAAATAGTCCAAAGTTGGCTATCTGAAAATTTCAAATCTTTTGGACTTCAGCTGCAAAAGTTTTTTTTAAAAAAAAATTTGCAAAGCTCTTAAGTTCAGTCGTGCCACTGTCGGCACTACCGCACCTATAAGGCGATAGTACCGGAATGTTAGCACTACTGACCCTGGCTGGCTGAGATTTGAACTGTCTGAGTTTTTCAGATTTTTTTAGATTAGCTTTGGGATATTTTTTTATTTGGATCTTCCTCTTTCAAGAACTCTTTTTGTAAATGTTTATTGCTCTGATACCCATCGATTTTATCGATTGTTCCTTCAAGTGGTATCAATCTTTTGTGATTTTGATCCTAAGTGGTATCAATTGAGCATTTATTCATTTATTGTGGATACAAGTGGTATCATTGAGGTTATTGCTCATTCCTTTAAGTGATATCATTAGTTGTTTGAATTCTTCCAAGAGGTATCATTGAATTTGCTTATTTCCTACAAGTGGTATGTTTATTGCCTCTTTGTAGCATTGCTCCGATACCCAAATTCTTGATTAAGAATTTTCCTCTCAAGTTAAAATTGTAAGTTCAATCGCATAAGAATTCTCTGTGTGAGATTCTTTATGATTGGAAATACTTAAAGAGGAAAATATCTAGTTGAGCATTGTTTTTCAAGAAAATTTGAAAATGCTCATTTCCTTTTGAGTTTTCAAGCTAAGCCCTTGAGATAGATATTAAAAGTGGTATCAAATTTCTCAAGTGGTACTTGTTTTGGGTTCCTCGTTTAACCCCATTAGGCAATTTGTTGGATTCTTCAAGAGAATCATGTTGAAAGATTGTAAAGTCTAATAAAATGAGGAGTGAGTTATTTGAATTTGTTTCAAATAACCCGTGTGATACCCTTCCTTGGTTTTTGTGCTTATGTTTACAAGTGGCATCCAAAAACTCCAAATATGGCCTCTTTTCAAGTTTTCCTTCTTTCGAGCTATATTTCAAATAAAACAAGTTTTTATTTGGCTTAAGATCCTTCATTTCCTTGCCAAGGTCATAAGTTTTCATCTTAATCTTTTGTATGACCTTCTTTTGAATTTGAGAAGGGGGGAGAATTCTAAAAGAAGAGAATTCCATAAGGGGGAGAATGTTTGAAGGTGGTTTCGAGGAGATTTTCCTTTTTGGTGTTTAATGCCAAAAGGGGGAGAATGCTTGACTAATTCCCTCTTAGTTGGTTTGATATAAGTGGTTTAGAGCCCTTCAAAAGGTTTAAAGTTTAAGAAAGTTTAAATTGGTATAGAGCCACTCTATTGTTTTTCATCCAAATAAAGTAATAATAGAGTGAATTAGTGGGTTTGTCATCAATCACCAAAAAGGGGGAGATTGTAAGTTCAAGCGCCATTGGTTTTGGTGATTGATTTAGAATAATACTTAATCCCTGATTAATGACAAACCTAATCTTTATGAGACTAACATATTTATTGAGCAAACGTTTAGCAGTCTCAAATTTGAATGAAAAATGGAATACCCAAGGTATATATGCGTATTCTTTCTAGTACAAATTGCATACTTTGGATTCAAGTTAAAGTATAAATGTCCCCATTATATTAACCACAAAATGTGCATCATGTTTCCCAATCCATACATTACAGGGATGCACATATCTAGGGAGAGTTTGTAATTTAACTTGAAGGTTTTATTGTATTGATCTATTCTTTATTAACACATATAAGGATCAAGACAATGAAACTAAATCCTTGAGTATATATTTAAATTGCCTAGTTGTAGTATACTCATGGTAATATAGGATATGCTACAATGTAATCAAAATTGAATATGTGCATATTGTCTCCAAGTCAATTATATCTATGCACATATACATGTGGGGTTTATTCTATAGTTGATAGCTTAGAGTAATGGTCATTTCCATATAGTCCACACATTATAGATCATTACTTTTCATCAACATGAGTATATAAAAACTTGTGTAGTTAATATATACTTATATCAATTTAAATGAAAATTTAAATTGTAGTCGGTTGTCTTTTAATCATTAAAAGACATTTCATCATGTGTTGATGGTGTTCTTTTGGATTGATTAAGAATAATCGATAGTTCTTGAGTATAACGAGGCATTAGTTGCATCGGTGTACTCAAGACACATTTATATCATTTAATTTGATTTGGGTTGTGCTCAAAATGATCTAAAGACATCCATTATGTGTTAATGGAGTGCAAGAGATAATTGAGACAACCATGCATCTCGGACTAACTATTTTCATGAGTTGTTTTTAAGCTAGGTTAAGTCCAAACATGATTGAGATGATGAAAACGGGACAAGGATGACATCATGAGGTGATGGGTGTCAAGAGGAGATCCCGTAGAGATTAAGAGAAGAACTGAGTGATGATCCCAGAGGAGCGTATGAGTGAAGATCATAAAGACCCCAAAGGGGATTGCTTGCGTGCGGCGGCTCAAGGTATAATTACATAGGCTAAGGACATTCTAGTCTTTGAGTCTAGTTTTTATCGCCGTACTATTAAGAGGAGTTGAGTCCTAGCTTGAGCTTCGTTATGTGTTGATGATCTCAATCCCGTGTTACTCGAGCTCAAATCTTATTTGGATTTGGTTTTTACATAGAGTTAACCATTTAGCATGTGTTGCGAATGAGTTAAGCTTATGCTTGGTTGTTATTGCATATGGCTTTGATTTGCATGTGTTACAAATAGGAGAAGCCTATGTTTTGGTTTTCGCATAAAACTTTGATTTGTATGTGTTGCAAATAGGATAAGCTAATGCGTTGGTTTTTACGTAAAGTTCACTTTTGCGTGTGTTGTAATTTGTTGAAGCTTCATGTTTTGTTTTGCTTTTACAAAACAAATCTTTCAAAAGCAAAGTGGCTGCTTGGAGCTAAGTTTTGCATGTGTTGCAAAAGGAGAGATCTCAAGCATGATTTGGTGGTTTATGTGGTTGTAAGTGCTAGAGACTTGCATGTGTTGCTGAAAGACCATGTGGAGGTCTATCCTTATGTGTGATGAGTAATTGACAAGAGTTGAGCTTGGTTTGATTTGAAATTGAGTTTGATTTGAATTGGATTTCGATTTGAAGCAATTTGAGTGTCGGTTGCTTTTCCTAGGGCTACCCGCTTGGGGCGGTAGCATCGGACCATTGAGAGAAATTATGAAAGATTAATGATTTTGTGATAATCATTGAATATATTTGTGGGCATTGCTATGTGAAAGGTTTTTCCTTGTCTTTGATGGTTGCGGTGAGGACGGTGTTAGGTCATGGTGAGGCGGAGGATGACCGGGACTAGGCGAGGCGTCGGAGGTCCAGACGGTCGGAGATCGCTGAAGATGATCGGAGAGGCGAGTCGGGCAAGCCAAGAAGACAAGGAAAGGAGATGATGCTAGCTAGATGCGCGTGGATCAATGAGGGCCGTTGGATTGCGGTCTAGTTGATAGGTTAGCGGGTCTAGGTAGTATGCTTTGAAAACGTGCAAGAAAACCCGATATGTGTGTGGGTTTTGGGTTAGCCCTTGCATGACTGTGTGAGTGGGTCAATCCTAGCCCTTAGATGAGTGTCCTAGGGTTGAGGACTCTTCCAAGGGTGGTAGGTGGCCCAAGAGTAGTATAAATAGGGGTGGAGGGTGGCCTCCTCCTTGAAGATTGAGTTGCTCCTTTGAGCTTTGCCCACATGAAGTGAGGCTTTGTAAACCTTCCCACCAGAAATACAAAGAAATTTCTTTACATTATTGTGAATTTAAATTCCGCAATTACATTATGTCTTTACTTTACGTAATTTAAATTCAGCATTTACTTTACGCATTTACTTTCGCGTAATTTACTTTCTTGCAATTTGGATTTGCCTCCCCTCCTTCTAAATGCTTATCTTGTATGTTTTGAGTGTGTTAATATGGTTTTACATCTCTTTTGCACTCTTTGATTGAGTAGAGATCATCTTTTCTTTCAAGTTTCAACTCTGTCCAGAACTTGTTTTTCACGCAGTGGTTGGTATTTGATTTTTAGAAAAATATAGAAAAATCATTTTTTAGTGATTCTTATTGGATATTGTGCACGACTCCTATATACATCTGTAGAAAAATTTTGGGGTTCACTTGATGCACCGTTTGGGCGCCATGAGGTGAAAACCGAGCCCCAAACTCTCTGCTTGAAGTTCCTGACTGTCTGTGCTCTTTGATTTTTGATGAATTTTTTGTAAGGTATTTTGAAGTGAAATTTGGTATAGTTCTTCATGACTCATCTGCTCATAGGAAGAAAATTTGTCATAATTTCTTGAGCAGCAGAGACCCACCAAACTCCTGTTTAAAGTGAAGACAGTTTCTGGAATTTCTGCTCTTGCTTTTTCTAAAAGTGGCTTTTATGATTTGAATTGACCTTTTTCTAAAAGCAAGGGTAGATTTGATTCCTTCTTGATTTGTACACTAGACAACCAGAATTGTGACTCAAAAATCCTCACATATTCTATGGAACTCATGCATGCATGCTAGGGGTACACATAGTTGTCTAGTTTTTCGGGTTTTTCACGATTTTCTTGGCGCGATCTTTTCTAGGTTTTAGTCGGAGTATTTTAGGGGAAAATTTATTTGCGACTATTCACCCCCCCTCTGTTCGCCATCTCGATCCTTCAATTGGTATCAGAGCCAGTTTTGCTCTTCCATAGACCTTGACTGGTCTCAAGAGCCATAGCGACAGACAAGTATTTCACCAAGCCCCCAATTTTTTGTGGTGTCGATTTTCCTTTTTGGAAATCCCGGATGGAGTCATACATCACTGCCCAGGGCTTCCTGATATGGAAGAAGGTGAAGCTCTCATATGAGGTTCCTGCCGATGAGAACGTCACGGCCGGCAATATGGCTGACGTTGAGGCAAATGCCAAGGCGAGGAACATTCTCATACAGGGACTCAGCCGTAGTGAGTATGATCAGATCTCTCACCTGCGATCCGCTCATGAGATTTGGGTGACCCTCGATGCATACCATGAGGGCACTACCCAAATCAAGACCGTGAGGCAGGATCAACACAAGCGTGAGTACAACAAGTTTGAACAACATTGGTGAGAGTCTTGACGAGTGTTTTGGTCGATTTACTAAAATTTTGGCGATCTCCGGGCGGTTGGTTGCACATACCGACTCGGATAATGCTCGTCACTTCTTGACCGCTTTTCGATCTTCGTGTTTGGGAAATGAAAGTGACCACCATCAAGGATACTACCGACTTGTCGACCTTGACTCTTGGCGGGCTTTATTCCCGACTCAAGACTCATGAGATCAACGTCGTCTCGCAAGACGAAATCACGGTCGATGGCCTTGGTCACCGATCCCATTGGATCTTCTCTTGATTCCTCTGTTGGTTTTTTCCCTCTCGCACTTTGCGAGCTAGCGATGACCAAGCTGGACAAGTTTCGAACCGAGCTTGCTCTTTTAGCTGCAAGTTTTCTCACGCCTACAAGAGGGTGAGAGAGAGGAAGAGAGGTGGTGGGATCACTTGAATGTGGCGGCCCCAACCACATTCGAGCGGTGTTCCAAAGCGGAGAAGGGCAAAACGACTCCGTGGTTCCGCAAAACGACTACACCGACAAGAACCGCAACAAAAGCCTCCGATTCGCGAGCCGACACACGAGAAGAAGTACCACAACTTCTCGAAGAACAAGAAGCTCTTCCACAGCGTCCTCGCCGCCCTCGGCGACATCAGCCTCTCCGACACGGAGACATGGAGCGACAAGCGAGGATGATCCGCAAGAGAAGAAAGGCGGCGGCGACTTCTTGGCATGTGCTTCATGGCAAACTCCAACGACATCGGCGACTCAGAGCTCTCAAATGACTTCGGACGAGGTACCTTCCTATGACCAGCTCAATGAAGCTTTTTGCAAATTAGAAAAATTTCATGCTAGAGCTAGAGCTAGGGTTATGGAGCTTGAGAAGAAAGTAGATACCTTGACTCGGGAGTTAGCTTCTCTTAGATCTTCTCCCTCCCGAGTCACTGATGATTGTTCCTTGTGTGATGCTTTGCTTGTGGAGCTTGAGAACCTAAGGACTTTGCATGATAGTGTGCAAACTGAACTTGAAAGTCTTAGGTCGAAGAATGCTAGCACTTGTACTATTGATATTTCCCCTCTAGACGCTAGTTTTCTTCATACTCACACAACTGCATCTTGTGAAAATTGCCCTAAACTACTTGCTGAAATTGATGCCATGAGCTGTCACCTTAGGAAGCTTTCTGCTAGAAATGATGAACTTGAATTGCATGCTTCTAAGGACCTAGTCAGCTCATGTGAGGGCTGTAAGCAACTAAAACTTGATAATGGAGCTTTGAATGTCAAGTGTGATCAACTTGCTAAGGACTTACTAGTTAAGTCATATAATGGTTGCTTCTTTGTGTGTTGGGGTTAAGGATAGCGTGGATAAGGTCCACCTGAGCTTAGGAAGAAGTTAGAGGCCGAGTTGGTAGAATTAGAGATGCTTCTTGTGCTTCATGTGAGTCTCTCAAATTTGAGGCAGTGTATAGGGAAAAAATATGCACGCTTGTTCGATCCTCTTCTTCGGCTCTTCTTCTACTCCTTCCCTTGCTCTTCATCGCCTCACTTTTCCGAGAGTGTCGATATCTTATGAGCACTCTCGAGAAATTTGTTGGAGGCAAGAAGAAGCTCAATCTCATTCTAGACCGGTCCAAGATTAGCAGATTCAATCAAGGTCTAGGATTTGATTACTTGGAGCACGCAGGCGCATCCGCCTTCAGTTATCACGTGCCTCCAAGAGTGGAGAGATAGTGGTAGCTCTGGGTGAGTACCTTTGTGTTTAGGTCTCTTTGGGGTTATCCATGGGACTTCGGCGTAAGGTACTTCTTCTGTCATACGCCTCTAGCAAGGCGAAGTATTCATGCACCTTCAGAAGAAGGATGGTCACCTAGTAGATTTGTTTTAGATGCGCCAAGATCACCAGCGTGAGTGTGTTGCTGCTCTTAGGGGTATTCAGGTCATCCCCAAACTCGAGTGCTCTAAGGCGCACACTACTACTAGACAGGTTAGAGAGTCGCCTGTTTTTGGGCAGCGTCCAAGACTTGGTTTTTATGATGTTCAGTCGAGTTTTAGTCCTGGAGTTGCTCGTGGTCAGTCTTTCCGCCGTCCTCTTGATATTCCTCATTTTTCCCATCGAGGTAGATATCAGCGGCGTGAGGTGTTTTCAGGTAGGAGATTTAGGCAGCCTCGTTGGGATGGTCTGGCCTTTGCACCACGGCGGGCCAAACCAGTGATAGCTCCTACATCTTCTACTAGAGTTGCTTCTTCTGATCTTGTGAGAGTCGAGCGTCAGAGAGACGCTAGAGTCTAGTCTTCTTCCTCTGTGGCTGGTACTTTGAGACGTCGTGTGATTCAGTATTGGGTTCCCAGGTCCTCACTTTATCCCAGTACTGAGTCTTCTCTCTCTCTCTTGTGGCTTGATCAGGTCCGTCGGATGGGGAAGGGAGATGTTTGGATTGTTGACTCCGGTTGTTCTCGCCATATGACCAGAGATTCCCATTGGTTCTCTTCCCTAGTCCGAGCTCTCGGTGATGAGTTGATCACTTTTGGGGATGCTTCTTCAGGTAGAGTCATTGCTAAAGGTACCGTCTGCATTAATGAAAATTTTATTCTTAAGGGCGTTGCCTTAGTGAGTAAGCTGCAATATAATTTGCTTTGTTTCTCGACTTATCGATGACTCTTTCGAGGTAAGCTTCAAGAGTAATGCTTGTAGAATCCTTGATTCATCGGAGAGTTAGTTTTGGGATTTCTAGATTTGGGAGAGTCTTTCGTGCTGATTTCTCTGTTTCTTCGAAGACTCTCTTGTTTGTTTGATTTACGAGTCCGTGATCTCTCCTTCGGCATAGGAGACTTGGTCACATTGGTTTTGATCATTTGACTAGAATTAGCGATCGCGATCTTATTAAGTGGTTTGCCCAAACTCAAGATGGTCAAAGACTTAGTTTGCTCTCCCCACGACATGGCAAGATGGTTACTACTTCTCATCCTCCGATCCATAGTAGTGATGGTGATGCACCAGGACAGCTTTTACATATGGACCTTCTTTGGTTCATCTAGAGTCTTGATCGTGAGGAGGGAAGTGGTATGTCCTTGTCATTGTTGATGACTTTTCAAGGTATTCTTGGGTATTTTTCATGGCCTCGAAGGATGAGACTTTTTCTCACTTGAGGATTGGTTAGTAGGTTGTCTATTGAGCTCCCGGTGCATTACGAGCTATCTGGCGGTGATAATGGCACCGAGTTCAAAATTCCTACTTTGAGAGTTTCTGTGTGGAGTCTAGGTTAGAGCATTAGTTCTCCTCTCCATACGTTCCTCAGCAAAATGGCATAGTGGAAAGGAAGAATAGGACCCTGGTTGAGATGGCCGGGGCGATGCTAGACAGTCTGATACTCCTAGGAAGTTTTGGGCTGAGGCTATAGCTACTGCTTGTCATGTTTCCAATCGTGTTTTCTTGAGAGCACATATGCATCGCACGTCTTATGAGTTGAGGTATGGGTGAAAGCCCAGTGTTTCTCATTTTCACGTGTTTGGTTGCAAGTGTTTTATCTTGAAGTCTGGTAACCTAGATAAGTTTGAGTCTCGTTCTTCGATGGTATCTTTACGGGTTACTTGACTTCCTCTCGTAACTATAAGTGCAGGTTGTGATGCGAATAGGATCATAGAGACCTGTGACGTGACCTTTGATGAGGCTAGCTGTCGTGCCCCGAATTTGCAAATCCGGTCACTCTGTGTATTCTGCACTAGTTCAGGATCGCGCTAGTGCATACAGGCTGAACAGGGTTTAATGTACCACAAACATACACAGCGGAATAATAATTAAGTACATCAAACATGTATATAAACGAATTAATCGACCTTATGGTCCCTTACAATAGTCTGCCACACAGGGCTTACAATAATTAAAGTAAACAAAGTTCAACAGCGGAATATAAAAAGTCGTGGTATCCATCTTCTCCACAGTCGCTCCGATGAAGGCTTGCCCCTAGTTTTTCGGCTCCTCGACATGCTCCTCTTCGTAGGCTGGCGTAGTCCCTTCTTCTGGTAAGTTTGTCCGCAAGGGTGAGTACACACCGTACTCAACAAGTTATGCACAAAATGCAGGTCTATTTACTACATGCGTGGCTTATTACCAAGGAAAGGCTATACTGGTTATTTTTGCTTTTGCATCAATATTTTAAACTACTATTTATTTAGATTGAAAGCATCAAAGTCATATAACTATCATATTTTCCAAGTTGTTTTCCACAATAGTTTGGACACACAGTCCCTAAACATCTTTCTTTGACACACAGTCATTTCCCCATTTTATTTTCAAACACTAACCCTTGACTGTAATTTCGAGCATTGTCGATCACAGTGGACTCGGCTATTCGAACAGTTTTGACACTCTGCAGAGGTTGTACACTTTACCCACAAGATACGATCGCACACCACAAAGGTGATTAACGTAACAAAGCTTTTCGAGAGACTTACATCTCGACCTAAGAACCTCTCCGTGTTGCCTTCACTATCACTTCCCTCACCTGAGCGAAGTATAGGACCGGCGAACACCGTTGGATTGGGTACCAAGCCGTAGCACGTGCACACTCCCGTCTGATTACCCCGTGTGCTGTCACCCCGAGGTATCAAAGGTAAGACATCGAATCCTACTAAACTAGGTCTTCCCATTCGGACATGTGGTTGTACGAGAGACTCAGGTCAAAGGCTTGTAAGGTAAGGTCCTTAACTGACCAAGGCAAGACTTCCTTCTCTCAGATTGGCACACAGCCCTCACCACACTCAGCCCACCCCCATTTGCCACACAGGCCCACCTGGCACGAAGCCTCAGTCCACTTGCCCCAGTCTAAATCAATTCCCATCCCAAGTTATTCAACGGTGCAACACAAGCCCGTAATCATCCTTCATGTAGAACCACACAGGTCTCTACACTCCAACATCATTACCGGCAACATTCCACCTTTTCAAAAAGCATTCACTATTCTTTAGTCAAAGTTGCTTTGTATTAAAAAAGGATTGTTCACGTAGTATGCATGTCTAAGCAACTATTCACGGTCTAGCCTCCCGTGTTGGCACAATATTATCAACCAACTAATATTACCAAACTAGGGTTATCAAACGAATCATGGCATACAAATATTATTAACAAGGTGGCAATAACAATTGGGTTAACTAGCTAATTCACCCAAAATATTTAAACCATTTTTAGTTGAATTAGCATGCATAGTTTGAAACAAAATACATTTCGAAATTTAGGAGCAACATGGTCAAGCACAACTTGCCTTCGAAAAGCAGCGAGTCTTGGTCGGGAGCTTGATCCTCGAAATCCGCATCCTCACACAACTCAACGTCTACGCGTAACAGACAAATAACCAAATAAACATGTAAAACAACGTACAAACACACATTCGGAAAATACGACAAATCAAACTAATTCGTAACTTCATGAAAACTTCCAGATAATTAGTTTAGCATTTTCTAAGATTTATAAAATTTATTTCGGCATTTTTGAACATATAGTTTAAGAGCTACAAAATTCATAAGTTTGGACATTCCTCAAATATTTTAATAGTATAAATTCATTTATAAAATTTCATAAAAATTACTGTGGCTAGGTATTAATATTTACTAATTTACAAAATTTATTGCATGCGATTTGGACTTATAACGAATTTGTAGCGAAAAAGACAAAATCCGCAATTTAGTTACAAATTTACGTACAAAATTTATCTAGTCATCCATGCATGGCACTGTTTATCTTGTATATGCGTATTCTTCTGTTTACGATTTTCTTTGATTTGTTCGGTTCTTCTTCTTCTAGCTACGCGAGAGAAAAACTTGGCTACTGAGAAGAACGGCCAGGTCCGGCGAACGCGATCAGCTGGACGGCATGGTCGACGGCGGCGGCGGCCAAGACATGAGCACAGCTGGAAGGATCGAATCCGAACATTGTGGCCGAATGGCATATGAGCATGTATGCATCCGTTTGTCCATCCATCAATAGGAGAGAACAGCCGGTTGAAACCGGAGACGACGGCGCATACACGCGTGCAGTCTGGAGATGAATTCTTCGAACAAAAGGACGGCCACAGCAAAGCAAGAATTAAAGCAACACCGGAGGCTCATGATTTGAGTTGTAACCTTCTCAGCTTTTCTTTTCTTTCTGACTTCATTCTCCTCATATATATTATATGCTACAGATTGTTTCCTATCCAACCAAACAGAACACGGGAACTGAATTGACTCAAATATTGATCCGAACTTGCCATATCTACATTAAATTCCAACAGGATATGCAGTCCTAACACATATATATACACGCGCCAAACATATATACACTAACCTGACTTACGTGCGTCTATTCAACCATATATCTACGTATTATCACATCCATCCGACTAATCTATATACATACATATATATATGCATCTGCCGACCATAACACATGTGTTCATGCATATAGAGAAATCATACACGCTAATCTTCCTAGTATATATATGTGAATCATATGTGCGAATACTGATGATCGACGAGATCAAAACAGAGACAAAGTATACGCAAGAGAAAAGAGTCTTGGTCGTGATGGCAATGACGCAATGGTGATGACAGGAGAAGACGTCTAGGTGGCGTTGGCGTCGATGGCGAAAGCGGGGGTGGCGTCGGTGGCGGAAAAGCAGGCGCTCAAGAAAGCAAGAACTCACTCGGTCCAGTGAACGAGTGGAGAGAACTCTCGGAAAGGAAATGAGCGGGTTGGAAGCGGAGAGGCTCTCAATCCCCTTATTATAATGCGGAAGGAAAATCAAAGAACTTGCATTTCTTTGTGGAAAAGCAAAGCGGCCGCCAAACATTTCTCCGTGTTAATGAAGGAGTTAGTGGGTGTTTAATTTTTCTAACAGCTGTGGAAGATTAAGGATGCGTTGTGGATCTCGATTATGATTTTTAGTAAATCTTTGGTGATTTATTGAAGGTGATCTCAAAGGTTTCTGTGCCCTCTAATGGAGGAGAGAGGAAGTCTTCACTGGATGCTCATGACGATTCATTCGCGGAAGATGTACAGTACCTCCACGTGGCCGGCGATTTAATTGATTTTGAATAGTATTTAGAAGAAATGGCGTTTGAGATAAAATAGTAGAATAGCTCCAAAAATCATAGAAAAATTCTCTAAAATATTAGGGAATATTTGGGACTTAACGAAGTTATTTTCGCAATTTTTCGATATATAGATTTTCTGCAAAAATTCTTTTAGTGGATCAGACACTTGTACGGTTATTTATAAAATCGACAAACTAAATCTATAAACAAGTTTTTGAGGGTATTTGAAAGAAACATCCTTATTTTTTCAAATATTATTATTTAAAACTAAATTTGAAATTTATGCGCACGCGAAATGCATGATCGTTATTTTATACGATTAATTCAATAAAGCTTAGATTCAAATTAATTCCAAAAATTCCAAATAAATTTCAGATATTCCTAAATAATTTGAAATAACGTAAATACAGTTAAAGCAAATTTCGGGATGTTGCACTAGCCCAGGAGCTAGACCTGATATTTCAGGCTCTTCTTATCCCTCCGAGACCATCTTTGTAGAGGATGAGGATGATGGAGATGATGGTGTTCCACCTGATCCAGTCTCCTCTACACCTGAGGTGCCTCCTGTTTCCATTTTTGCACCTCAGGAAGATCAGCCTTTGCCTTCAGACTCTCCTTCTGCGAGTGGCTCTGTTCCTACCTCTTCTTCTCATGAGGTAGAGGCCACTTCTGCTTCTGGTCCTCCTCACCACATTCAGCGTTCTCATCCACCTGAGCAGATCATTGGTGATCTGTTTGAGCGGGTGACACGCTCAAAATCAGGCTTATCTTCTTTCTGCCTTCACTCTGCCTTTGTTGCCTCTTTTGAGCCAAAGGATGTTACTCATGCATTATCCGATGAATTATGGATTAATGCTATGCATGAAGAACTAGAAAACTTTGAGAGGAACAAAGTTTGGCACTTATGAGAGCCCCCATCTGGTCATAATGTCATTGGGACCAAGTGGGTGTTCAAAAACTCAGACCGAGGATGGGGTTGTTGTTACTTAACAAGGTTAGGCTAGTTGCACAGGGCTTCACTCAGTTGAGGTCTTGACTTTGAGGTGACCTTTGCCCCTGTAGCTAGACTAGAGGCAATTAGAATCCTGCTTGCATTCTCTGCATCCCAGGGCTTCAAGCTCTATCAAATGGATGTCAAGAGTGCATTCCTCAATGGCTTTTTTGAGGAAGAGGTGTATGTCAAGCAACCTCTAGGATTTGAGAACCCCAAATACCAGAACCATGTCTACAAGCTTTCCAAAGCCTTGTATGGACTTAAGCAGGCCCCTAGAGCTTGGTATGAGAGGCTTAAGTCCTATCTTCTCAGCCATGGTTTCAAAATGGGTGTAGTAGACAAAACTCTATTCATCAGACACTAGGATTCTTATTTCCTTCTCGTCCAGATTTATGTGGACGATATTATCTTTGATGGCTCATCTTAGTCTCTTGTGTCTCATTTTTACGAGGTGATGAGCACAAAATTTGAGATGAGTATGATGGGTGAGTTGAGCTACTTTCTTGGCTTCCAAATCAAGCGGACTCGGAGGTACTTTTCGCACCAAGGTAAGTACACTCGGGACCTCTGAGACGGTTTGATATGTCCGATGGAAAGCCCGTGATGACTTCTATGGCCACCTTCTTGTCCTCGAGCCCGATGAGGATGGTGAGCCTGCTGATCAAAGGAGTTTGAACATGATTGGCTCCCTCTTGTATCTTCTTGCCTCATGGCCAGGACATACATTTTCTTTGTGTGTATGTGCGCTCGCTTTGAGCTTCTCCTCGCGTCTCTCATCTCTAGGCAGTGAAACGCATCTTCAGATACCTTCGAGCTACCATTGATTATGGTATCTGGTACTCTTCTTCCTCTTCTCTATCCCTTAGAGCCTTTTTCGATCTTGACTTTCTTTGGTCAGAGGATAGATAGGAAGAGCACTTCGCACTTGCCAATTCATTGGCACTTCTCTTGTTTCTTGGTCATCTAAGAAGCGATCCGAGTCGCCTGATCCACCGCCGAGGCCGAGTATGTTCTTTTGATCGATTCTTTGTAGACTCGGTGCTCTGGATGAGATCGACCTTGCGGGACTTTGGGTTAGAGATAGAGAGTGTTCCACTTTTTCGTGATAACACTTTTGCTATTTGCATTGCCAAGAACCTGTGCAGCACTCCCGGACCAAGCACATTGATATTAGATATCACTTCCTTAGAGACCATGTGGAGAAAGGAGACATAGTGCTTGATTTGTGGAGAGTGACCACCGGTTGGCGATATCTTTACCAAGCCTTTGGATAACTCTAGGTTTGTTGCCTTGAGGAGTGAGCTTGGAGTTGTGTGCCCTTACGACTATACGTGAGGGAAGGTGATCTGTATATTATGTATTATATTTTATTTCAGTTTTTTCCTTTCTTCTGTATTACTTTGGATGTTTATGGGTTTTATTCCTTAGAGTTATGAGTTCACATCACTTAGACTTCTGGCATGCTTTGCATGAACCTCTCATCTTGTGCTTTAGGTTGCTATCATACTTAATTAGCTGTTCTCTCTTCTCTCTAGGTTGAGTTCCCTCACAGTCTTATAAGTCTAGCAGGTGTTGGGCCCCCTGGGTAGACAGGGTCTATGTGCACTCCTTAGTTTGGGATCTAGAGGCAACTTTCCTATATTAGTCATTGGAGAAGATGAGAGCGAGTCTGAGCCGTAGTGTTCTCTACCATCTTTTCTATACTCTATAGCCACCTAGTTCGCAGTTTCTTGACTTCTTCCCTCCATTCTGTGTTTCTGGCTTTAATTGAGTTCTTTTTGACCTTTCTTGAGCTTAATCTTGCTAATAACTCAATTTGAACCAGATTTGTGCTTAAAATGGAATCACATGTTGAGGGGGTTTAAGAATCATCTCATGCATTGCATATAGACTTGATTTTTCATTTTATGAGCTTTGTCTATTATGCAAATGATCCATGTTTCATTTTATACACCGTGCTATATTATGAAGAAAATTACTTGCTTAGATATGTCCAAGTTCATTTATCTTGCTAAGCTTACAAAAATTGAAAAATGAGCGTTAAAAGAAAAACTTGATAAAACATGTTGCTTTTACTTGTTAAGTTTCTTCTCTAGGTGTTTTTGCCATGATTTGTGAAATTCTGGAATTCTCTAGAGTCCCTATAGCAACTTGGGTGAATTTTGTTTGATCCATACTTAAGTCCTTCACTAGTTTAACGATGTAAATGCTAAAATAAAAGTGAAGCAAAATTGACTCTTTTTGTGCGCATTAGACTCAACACCTCACATTCACAAGACGGCTTCTCATTGCACTTGAGTTGAACTTGGAATGGGTTGTGTATGACCAATTATGGCTTGAGTCAATTGCTTTAAAAAATGCAAAAAAAAACATATGTGGGTAAAGAATGCAAATAATGTCAAACATTTGCACCCCGCTATGTCTTTCAAAGATTCAAAGAAAAATCTGCATACAATAAAAAAAAGCTCGAAGGACCTTGTGTGCACTTCTAGATTCCCCAAAGTGTTGAGTAGGTTGAACTCTAGGTTCTCCATTTGATCCATTAAATGGCTTTGCTTCTAGTTTTGAAACTAATGACAAATGTTGCTCATGTTCAATCATGCTAAAAATGACATGGTTTTAATTAAATCTTGCTAGCAAAATGATTATTTGCACTTGGACATGCCTTAGCTTAGTCTATTTTTGCCATAACTTAGCTTAGTGTCATAACTTGTCTTGTTGGTCACATGGATAATCTTCAAAGCTCCCTTAGGCTGCATTACTTGCATAAAAACAACAAAAAAAGGGAGAAAAGAAAAATGCCATCTTGATGCCTATATTGCCAAAAGGGGGAGAAATCGTAGAAAAAGCATCATTTTGCATCTTGATTCATCTTAATTCTTATGATCTTTGTAAATCTGTGCTATCTTTCATAAATCATAAGTATTTCTAGTTGCCAACTTGATCATGTTATTGATTTCTATTTCTTTGTTCAAGTTTGGCTTTGCATTCAAATTGCTTTCTTTTCTTTATTCAAACTCAAAACTTATGCCTTTTCATGTGTTTGTCAATATACTCATCAAGGGGGAGATTGAAAGACCATGTGGATGTCTATCCTTATGGGTGATGAGTAATTGACGAGAGTTGAGCTTGGTTTGATTTGAAATTGAGTTTGATTTGAATTGGATTTCGATTTGAACCAATTTGAGTGTCGGTTGCTTTTCCTAGGGCTACCCGCTTGGGGCGGTAGCATCGGACCGTTGAGAGAAATTATGAATGATTAATGATTTTGTGATAGTCATTGAATATATTTGTGGGCATTGCTATGTGAAAGGTTTTTCCTTGTCTTTGATGGTTGCAGGGCGACGGTGCTAGGTCATGGTGAGGCGGAGGATGACCGGGACTAGGCGAGGAGCGTCGGAGGTCCAGACGGTCGGGAGATCGCCGGAAGAAGATCGGAGACGGAGTCTGGGCAAGCCATGAAGATAAGGAAAGGAGATGATGCTAGCTAGATGTCGCGTGGATCAATGAGGGCCGTTGGATTGCGGTCTAGTTGATAGGTTAGCAGGTCTAGGTAGTATGCTTTGAAAACCGTGCAAGAAAACCCGGTATGTGTGTGGGTTTTGGGTTAGCCCTTGCATGGCTGTGTGAGTGGGTCAATCCTAGCCCTCAGATGAGTGTCCTAGGGTTGAGGGACTCATCCAAGGGTGATAGGTGGCCCAAGAGTAGTATAAATAGGGGTGGAGGGGTGGCCTCCTCCCCTTGAAGGTTTGAGTTGCTCCTTTGAGCTTTGCCCACATGAAGTGAGGCTTTGTAAATCTTCCCACCAGAAATACAAAGAAATTTCTTTACATTATTGTGAATTTAAATTCCGCATTTACATTATGTCTTTTACTTTACGCAATTTAAATTCAGCATTTACTTTACGCATTTACTTTCACATAATTTACTTTCTTGCAATTTGGATTTGCCTCCCCTCCTTCTAAATGCTGATCTTGGATGTTTTGAGTGTGTTCATATGGTTTTACATCTCTTTTGCACTCTTTGATTGAGTAGAGATCATCTTTTCTTTCAAGTTCCAACTCTGTCCAGAACTTATTTTTCACGCAGTGGTTAGTGTTTCATTTTTAGAAAAATCTAGAAAAATAAATTTTGAGTTATTCTTATTGGAGATTGTGCGGGACTCCTATATAAATCTGTAGAAAATTTTTGGAGTTCACTTGATGCACCGTTTGGGCGCCATGAGGTGAAAACCGAGCCCCAAACTCTCTGCTCGAAGTTCCTGACTGTCTGTGCTCTTTGATTTTTTATGAATTTTCTGTAAGGTCTTTTGAAGTGAAATTTGGTGGAGTTCTTCACGACTCATCGGCACATAGGAAGAAAATTTTTCATAATTTCTTGAGCAGCAGAGACCCACCAAACTCCTATTCAAAGTGAAGATAGTTTCTAAAATTTCTGCTCTTGCTTTTCTAAAAGTGGCTTTTATTATTTGAATTGACCTTTTTCTAAAAGCAAGGGTAGATTTGATTCCTTATTGATTTGTACACTAGACAACCAGAATTGTGACTCAAAAATCCTCACATATTCTATGGAACTCATCCATGCATGCTAGGGGTACACATAGTTGTCTAGTTTTTCGGGTTTTTCACGATTTTCTTTGCGCGATCTTTTCTAGGTTTTAGTCGGAGTATTTTGGGGGAAAATTTATTTGTGACCATTTACCCCCCCTCTGTTCGCCATCTCAATCCTTCAGTTGCAAGTAGAGAGCTCATACATTTGATTTGATCTTAATGTGGTTGCATGGAGCTAAGATTTGCATGTGTTGCAAATAGAGAGCTCATGCATTTGAGTTTGTTTGAAGTTGCTTGGAGCTAGATTTTTGCATGTGCTACAAAGAGTAATGCTCAAGCACTAAATCGGTTTAATGAGTTATTTGCAAATTCATTGTGCGAATAAAGCTGAGGTCTATGAGTCCGGAATCCGAGAGCATGTGAGTAGGGCTTGCAACGGTGTTTGCAAGTTGACTGGTCTCGTGTTGACCTTCACATGGCTAGGGATTAATCTCATAGACTCGGGTTTGATTTGCTTAATACGTTTTGCAAATTGATCTTGAGTTGTTTTCGCAATTTGGTTGAGATTCTTTAAGCATGAGCTATATTGGTGTAAATGTGTTTTGCATAAGTGTATGATCATTGTTGATCATCTAATGGCTCAAAAAATAGTGTTTGTTTTTTGGAGAAATGATTTTAGTATTGAAAATCTGGTTTTCTCCAAAAGGCCGGCACTACCGCTTATGGGAGCCGGTAGTGCCGCGCTAGGCCGGTACGACTGGGAGTTTAATGTCGGTAGCTATTTTCCAGTGTGTGATGTTTTTGGTTTCTGTCTGGCCGGCACTACCAATGATCAAGGGCGATCTAGCAGGTATGTCGGCGAGATAAGCCCTAGAAGGCGGTAGTCTTGGGACATATAGCCGCTGTTTAGGCCGTTGGAGGTCGTGGCCGGCACTACCGGCCCTCAGAGTGCGGTAGTGCCGCCTGTTTGGTTTTTGCCCAATTGCTCCCAAACGGCTAGTTTTCTTTGGTGGGGTATAAATAGACCCCATGGGGGATGGGCAAGGTGCGTTGCTGGCTTTGTTGAGTGTTTAGGTGAGGTGTTGCATATGTTGCACACTCACAATTGATTCTTGAGCAAAGAATGAGCCTAATTGCATGTGTTGCAATTAGAAGTAGATTGAGTGACCTCTTGTGCATGTGTTGCACTTGAGGGAGACCTAGGTGCATGTGTTGCACTAGGTGATCATCGGAAGCGCATGTGTTGCGCTAGGTGAAGCTCGAGCGGAGACTCGGCTTATTACTCTTGGATGTTGCTAAGTCCTAGACGGCGTAGAGCGTCGTGCGCGGGAGCTCTCAAGGTTGTGAGATGCCCCGGCAAAGTTTGTGAAGGTTCGGGTTGAGCCTACATGAAAGCGTGAAAAACCACCTCTAGTGGAATCGAGGCGGGTGCTCATTGCGGAGCCGGTCCAAGAGTTTGGGCTACCCTCAACGTGGACTAGGGGAGACCGGCAAGTCTCCGAACACCACGGAAAAACATCGGTTGTCTCTTGTCTCATTTATATTCAAGCATTTTCGTTATCGCTATATTATTGATTTCTTGATCGTATTAGAATTGCTTAGTGTTGCTTGTTTGTTCAACCTAGCAATTCTTGTGTAGAGACATAATTTAGTTAGTGCACTAGTGAGCATAGTTGATTTAGGGCTTAATTGTCGAAATCTAGTTTATCGCTTCCACATTATCTTTTGATTAGGTTTGACATAGGGGTTGATTAGAGCGCATCATTTTAGAGAGCGATTGATTTTGTTAAACGCCTATTGACCCCTCTCTAGGCGCATCCTCAATCCTACAAGTGGTATCGAGCTCACGGTCACTCTCATTTTAGGCTTAACCGCTTAGAGGGTAAAAGGATGGCAACTTGAGATTTAGTGCACTCACACGATCCACTTGTGCTAGATGGCTCAAATTATGCTCGTTGGAAATTATTTATCGTTGATCATTTTAAATCCATGAGCCCCCAAATATGGTGAATCGTAGATGTGGGCTTTTCTCTTCGGTTGAATGAAATTTCTCCAACTAAAGTAGATGAGAAATACCTACATCTCGACGCTCAAGCTACTAATATTTTATTTAGTGTTGTGAGCGTTGATGTATTTAATAAAATATGCAATCTCAAGAGCGCTCATGAAATGTGGACAAAGCTTCAAGAATTATATGACGTGTCCACATCCCCTAGTGAGAATTGCATAGAAGAATGGATGTCGGTTGATGATTCTTCAACCTCTACATCAAGTGATGAAGAACCGACATCTCCATCGACCTCAACCTCTACCTCAAGCGATGATGAAGATTTACTTCCAATACAAATCCGTTGCTTCATGGCTAAAGGTAAAAATGAGGTATGTGATGATGAAGAGCCCTCATATGATAATTTAATGGATATGTTAGAGAATCTCAATAGTTATCTTGGGAAAGAGAAAGCAAAATATAAAATTTTAAAGCTTGAACATGAATCACTTCAAAATGATTATAATGTGCTTAAAGAAAATCATGAATCTCTTTTTCTCAAAGAAATTTTTAAGCCTAAGGTGGATATAGGAATCTCATGTGATTTAATTGATGAAATGTCTTGCTTAAATATCAATTCTAATACTTCATCAAAAATTGACATGTCGACTTCTTGCAATGATTTAATTGATATGCCTTGTAGCTCTAGTTCAAATGCTATTACTTCCTTTATGTATGTTGAGACTAACCTTATAGAGGAAATAAAGAGCTCAAGACCCAAGTCATTAGATTAGAAAATGACTTGAAGAGATGCGTAAAGGAAAAAGCCATCCTTGACGAGATCTTGAGCAAGCCAAGGGCGCCTCAAGATAAACGAGGACTCGGCTACTACTCCAAGAGGGAGAATAGCAAGATAAGGCACAATGCAAGACACTCGAAGACTATCAAGTGCTTTACTTGCAACGAGAAGGACACCTCGCCTCCGTGTGCCCTAACAAAGTGGAATCAAGCCACAATCATCAACCATGAGGCAAACCGACAAGAAGCAAGTCAAGATGGTCAAGAGAGGGCCAAGTAGCGTGGCGTGCTTCAATTCACGAGGAAAGGGACATTTCGGTAAGGATTGTCCCAAAGGTATAACCCTAAGCCTACTCATCAATTTAATGATTATTTGCTTAGGAAGGACAAGAATGGCAATGTATTTGCCAAGCTTGTCGAGTCCCCTATGCCCGCTAAAAATGTTAATATTCATTTGCATAGGAAGAGTAAATCTAGAAATAGATTTGCTAAATTTGTTAGAACCAACAATAGCAAAACATTTGCTAGATATAATAGATCCTCTAAGCAAATGCATAATTTCAATTATCATATGCTTAGAAGAGATCAAACTAGAAATAGTTTTGCAAAGTATCATTACCCTCCTAAGCCTTTTCATAAAAATGCCAATCATTTGCCTAGGAGGAATAATTATTGCAAACCTATTCCTAGTTGTGTTAGTCAATTCAATAATCTCAAAATTAGGGCCATTTGGGTTCCTAAATCTATTGTGACTAACATTGTTGGACCCAATAAGGATTGGGTACCAAAAGCTGCTAAAAGGTTTTTAGGTAATATGAGATGAATTGGACGCTTGCTCATTCAAGAGGAAAAGGATTACATCTTCTACAGATGGTGTCAAGCATGAAGAACAACTCGTCCATCATGAGCCAATGCCATCTCGGTAACAAGTAAATTTAAATTGATTACATTATTGCTTCTAGCCTTGTGTAGGTTAAGATGCATTAGTATACCATAATAAAAAAATCAATTTAATTGTTTGTTGTGAGTACCTGTTCGTGCCTCTTACCTATTCTCTTATTGTAAATATTGAGCAAGTTAGGCGTGACACATTTAGGGGGAGTGCTAAGTCATATTCATGTGTATCACATCCATACGTGTGCCCATATTTATATAAGTGCATATATATATATCTTCAAAATCAAGCCTTTTAGCCAAAACTCAAAATATGTATATATATTTTTTGTAATCTCTTGAAAAACTAGTTGATAAATATATAAAAATGTTTTCAAAAGGTTTTTGAAGGTTTTGGCTTCACAAAATCTATTTTACAAAGAAAATGAGTTTCTTGCGAAAAACTAGATACTAGTATCTTGTTTTGGATTTATAATTATAATTTTCATACAATTAAAAATAAAAAGACTTAGAAAATAATTCTAAAGCAAAAATCCTAGAGTTGGTCTTACTTAACAACTTTCGTGTTCAAAAGATTTTCAAAAGACAACCTAGTAAAAGTTATTTAATTTCAAAATTCACTGAAAAACTTGTTTGACCCATATTGGTCATTTTATTGCACTTAGTGAGTTTCACCATTTGGACCGGATCTTGTGTCATATCTAGGTTCCAAATGGCATTTTAAACTCATATACAAAAGAGAAGATGTTTTCCAAAAGCTCAAACCTCTACTTCTTATCTCATTCTCTTAAGTGCTTTTGTGTTATTTGAAGATTTGACTTTGTGGATTTCATTTGGTTCTTCAAAAAAACCCTCTTTAGACAAAAATTAAAAATTATGTTTAAAAGGCCAAAGTTTGTGAAAAGTCTTGTAAAACAATTATACTATGTATTTCAAAAGTATTACAAGCTTCTAAATGAAAAACTCTATTTTGAAAACTAATTTGGCCAAAACATTTGTGTTTAACTCAAATATACCTACAAGTAGTATTTTGGCATTCAAATTGGATTTCATTATTTTTATTAGGTAGTCATGGCTTCAAAATGTATTCCAGATCCTTCAAGCTATGAGGATTCAAATTGTAGATGAAATCCAAGTTGAATTTGCACTTTGAGGATTTTATGAAGTTTGATTCCATTTTTATGCCTCAAAGCATATATTGCCAAAATTAAGCTAAAAAGAAAATTCTTTGCAAACAAAAGTTGCTTAACAACGTTTGAAATAGTCCAAAGTTGGCTCTCTGAAAATTTCAAATCTTTTGGACTTCAGCTGCAAAAGTTTTTTTTTAAAAAAAAATTTGCAAAGCTCTTAAGTTCATCGTGCCACTGTCGGCACTACCGCACCTATAAGGCGATAGTACCGAAATGTTGGCACTACCACCCCTAGCGTGCAGTAGTACCGACCCTGGCTGGCTGTGCTTTAAACTGTCTGAGTTTTTCAGATTTTTCGAGATTAGCTTTGGGATATTTTTTATTTGGATCTTCCTTTTTTGAAGAACTCTTTTTGTAAAAGATTCTTGCTATCCCAAAGTTTGTTTGTGCAAAATTTCAAAACCTTTGCAGTTTATTTGAAAGTAATTTCAAGTGGTATGAGTTTTGAGTATTCAAGTTGATTTAAAAGTGATAGTCACTTGATCTTTCGAAAAGACAAAACTTGTGCAATTCAAATGCAAATAGCTCCATGATTCATTTATTGAATATCTTGGGGAGCTTATCTATATCAAGTTTTGGGCACTTAATTGCTTCCAAGTGGTATCAATTTTTTAATTCGCTCTGATACTCTTTCTGAATCTTTGTGATTTAGATTTTCAAAATCAAAAGCAAAACCTTGCAACTTGGATTTTCTTGATCTATCTTAAGTTGTCCTTCTCTCTGATTTCCATAAATATTTATTGCTTTGATACCCATCGATTTTATCGATTGTTCCTTCAAGTGGTATCAATCTTTTGTGATTTTGATCCTAAGTGGTATCAATTGAGCATTTATTCATTTATTGTGGATACAAGTGGTACCATTGAGGTTATTACTCATTCCTTTAAGTGATATCATTAGTTGTTTGAATTCTTCCAATAGGTATCATTGAATTTGCTTATTTCCTATAAGTGGTATGTTCATTGCCTCTTTGTAGCAATGCTCCGATACCTAAATTCTTGATTAAGAATTTTCCTCTCAAGTTAAAATTGTAAGTTCAATCGCTTAAGAATTCTCTGTGTGAGATTCTTTATGATTGGAAATACTTAAAGAGAAAATATCTAGTTGAGCATTGTTTTTCAAGAAAATTTGAAAATGCTCATTTCCTTTTGAGTTTTCAAGCTAAGCCCTTGAGATAGATATTAAAAGTGGTATCAAATTTCTCAAGTGGTAGTTGTTTTGGGTTCCTCGTTTAACCTTATTAGGCAATTTGTTGGATTCTTCAAGAGAATCATGTTGAAAGATTGTAAAGTCTAATAAAATGAGGAGTGAGTTATTTGAATTTGTTTCAAATAACCCGTGTGATACCCTTCCTTGGTTTTTGTGCTTATGTTTACAAGTGGTATCCTAAAACTCCAAATATGGCCTCTTTTCAATTTTTCCTTCTTTGAGCCATATTTCAAATAAAACAAGTTTTTATTTGGCTTAAGATCCTTCATTTCCTTGCCAAGATCATAAGTTTTCATCTTAATCTTTTGTATGACCTTCTTTTGAATTTGAAATGGGGAGAATTCTAAAAGAAGAGAATTCCATAAGGGGAGAATGTTTGAAGGTGGTTTCAAGGAGATTTTCCTTTTGGTGTTTAATGCCAAAAGGGGAGAATGCTTGACTAATTCCTCTTAGTTGGTCTAATATAAGTGGTTTAGAGCCCTTCAAAAGGTTTAAAGTTTAAGAAAGTTTAAATTGGTATAGAGCCACTCTATTGTTTTTCATCCAAATAAAGTAATAATAGAGTGAATTAGTGGGTTTGTCATCAATCACCAAAAGGGGAGATTGTAAGTTCAAGCGCCATTGGTTTTGGTGATTGATTTAGAATAATGCTTAATCCTTGATTAATGACAAACCTAATCTTTATGAGACTAACATGTTTATTGAGCAAATGTTTAGCGATCTCAAATTTGAATGAAAAATGGAAAATTCAAGGTATATATCGTATTCTTTCTAGTACAAATTGCATACTTTGGATTCAAGTTAAAGTATAAATGTCCTATTATATTAACCACAAAATGTGCATCATGTTTCCCAATCCATATATTACAAGGATGCACATATCTAGGAGAGTTTGTAATTTAACTTGAAGGTTTCATTGTATTGATCTATTTTTTATTAACACATATAAGGATCAAGACAATGAAACTAAATCCTTGAGTATATATTTAAATTGCCTAGTTGTAGTATACTCATGGTAATATAGGATATGCTCCAATGTAATCAAAATTGAATATGTGCATATTGTCAATTATATCTATGCACATATACATGTGGGGTTTATTCTATAGTTGATGGCTTAGAGTAATGGTCATTTCCATATAGTCCACACATTATAGATCATTACTTTTCATCAACATGAGTATATGAACACTTGTGTAGTTAATATATACTCATATCAATTTAAATGAAAATTTAAATTGTAGTCGGTTGTCTTTTAATCATTAAAAGACATTTCATCATGTGTTGATGGTGTTCTTTTGGGTTGATTAAGGATAATCGATAGTTCTTGAGTATAACGAGGCATTAGTTGCATCGGTGTACTCAAGACACATTTATATCATTTAATTTGATTTGGGTTGTGCTCAAATTGATCTAAAGACATCCATTATGTGTTAATGGAGTGCAAGAGATAATTGAGACAACCATGCATCTTGGACTAACTATTTTCATGAGTTGTGTTTAAGCTAAGGACATTCTAGTCTTGGACTAACTATTTTCATGAGTTGTGTTTAAGCTAGGTTAAGTCCAAAGATGATTGAGATGATGAAAAGCGGGACAAGGATGACATCAAGAGGTGATGGGTGTCAAGAGGAGATCTTGTAGAGATTAAGAGAAGGCGAGTGATGATCTCGAGGGAGCGTATGAGTGAAGATCATAAAGACCCTAAAGGGGATTGCTTGCGTGCGGCGGCTCAAGGTATAATTACATAGGCTAAGGACATTCTAGTCTTTGAGTCTAGTTTTTATCGCCGTACATTTAAGAGGAGTTGAGTCCTAGTTTTAGCTTCGTTATGTGTTGATGATCTCAATCCCGTGTTCACTCGAGCTCAAATCTTATTTGGATTTGGTTTTTGCATAGAGCTAACCATTTGGCATGTGTTGCGAATGTGTTAAGCTTATGCTTGGTTGTTATTGCATATGGCTTTGATTTGCATATGTTGCAAATAGAAGAAGCCTATGTTTTGGTTTTCGCATAAAACTTTGATTTGTATGTGTTGCAAATAGGATAAGCTAATGCGTTGGTTTTTGCGTAAAGTTCACTTTTTGCATGTGTTGCAATTTGTTGAAGCTTCATGTTTTGTTTTCCTTTTACAAAACAAATCTTTCAAAATCAAAGTGGCTGCTTGGAGCTAAGTTTTGCATGTGTTGCAAAAGGAGAGAGCTCAAGCATGATTTGGTGGTTTATGTGGTTGTATGTGCTAGAGACTTGCATGTGTTGCAAGTAGAGAGCTCATACATTTGATTTGATCTTAATGTGGTTGCATGGAGCTAAGATTTATATGTGTTGCAAATAGAGAGCTCATGCATTTGAGTTTGTTTGAAGTTGTTTGGAGCTAGATTTTTGCATGTGTTGCAAAGAGTAATGCTCAAGCATGAAATCGGTTTAATGAGTTATTTGCAAATTCGTTGTGCGAATAAACCGAGATCTATGAGTCCGAATCCGAGAGCATGTGAGTAGGGCTTGCAGCGGTTTGCAAGTTAAGCGGGTCTCGTGTTGACCTTCACATGGCTAGGGATTAATCTCATAGACTCGGGTTTGATTTGCTTATCGTTTTGCAAATAGATCTTGAGTTGATTGCGAAATGTGTTTTCGCAATTTGGTTGAGATTCTTTGAGCATGAGCTATATTGGTGTAAATGTGTTTTGCATAAGTGTATGATCATGTGTTGATCATCTAATGGCTCAAAAAATAGTGTTAGTTTTTTGGAGAAATGATTTTAGTGTTGAAAATCGGTTTTCTCCAAAAGGCAAGCACTACCGCTTATGGGAGCCGGTAATGCAGCTAGGCAGTACTACCGGAGTTTAATGTCGGTAGCTATTTTCCGATGTGTGATGTTTTTGGTTTACGTCTGGCGGCACTACCAATGATCAAGGGCTGATCTTGTTGGGTGTTAATAGGGCCCTAGAGGCGGTAGTCTTGGGACATATAGCCGTTGCTGCCGACCGTTGGAGGTCGTGGTGGCCTCAAGACCCTCGAGTCTTGGTAGTGCCAGCCCTGGTTTTGCCCGAATTGCTCCCAAACGGCTAGTTTTCTTTGGTGGGGTATAAATAGACCCCATGGGGATGTGGGCGATCGTTCTTGGCTTTGTTGAGTGTTTAGGTGAGGTCTTGCATATGTTGCACACTCACAATTGATTCTTGAGCAAAGAGTGAGCCTAATTGCATGTGTTGCAATTAGAAGCATATTGAGTGACCTCTTGTGCATGTGTTGCACTTGTGGGAGACCTAGGTGCATGTGTTGCACTAGGTGATCATCGGAAGCGCATGTGTTGCGCTAGGTGAAGCTCGAGCGGAGACTCGGCTTATTACTCTTGGAGGTTGCTGACTCCTTGACGGCGTAGAGCGTCGTGCGCGGGAGTTGTCAAGGTTGTGAGATGCCCTGGCAAAGTTTGTGAAGGTTCAGGTTGAGCCTATGTGAAAGCGTGATCTCTAGTGGAATCGAGGCGGGTGCTCATTGCGGAGCCGGTGCAAGAGTTTGGGCTAGCCTCAACGTGGACTAGGGGAGACCGGCAAGTCTCCGAACACTACGGAAAAACATCGGTTGTCTCTTGTCTCATTTATATTCAAGCATTTTCATTATTGCTATATTATTGATTGCTTGATCGTATTAGAATTGCTTAGTATTGCTTGTTTGTTCAACCTAGCAATTCTTGTGTAGAGACATAATTTAGTTAGTGCACTAGTGAGCATAGTTGATTTAGGACTTAATTGTCGAAACCTAGTTTATCGTTTCCACATTATCTTTTGATTAGGTTTTGACATAGGGGTTGATTAGAGCGCATCATTTTAGAGAGCGATTGATTTTGTTAAACGCCTATTCACCCCCTCTAGCGCATCCTTGATCCTACAGGGAGTACTAGGAGGCGTTCTGGTATTCTTGGCCTCCACCGGTTTTTCTTCTTGAGAACGCGAACCCGCCATCTCGAGGCGGGATCCTTCTAGACAAATCACAAAGACCGGGAAAATTTATTTGTGACCATTTACCCCCCTCTGTTCGCCATCTCAATCCTTCAGTTGCAAGTAGAGAGCTCATACATTTGATTTGATCTTAATGTGGTTGCATGGAGCTAAGATTTGCATGTGTTGCAAATAGAGAGCTCATGCATTTGAGTTTGTTTGAAGTTGCTTGGAGCTAGATTTTTGCATGTGCTACAAAGAGTAATGCTCAAGCACGAAATCGGTTTAATGAGTTATTTGCAAATTCATTGTGCGAATAAACTGAGGTCTATGAGTCCGGAATCCCGAGAGCATGTGAGTAGGGCTTGCAACGGGTGTTTGCAAGTTGACTGGGTCTCGTGTTGACCTTCACATGGCTAGGGGATTAATCTCATAGACTCGGGTTTGATTTGCTTAATACGTTTTGCAAATTGATCTTGAGTTGTTTTCGCAATTTGGTTGAGATTCTTTAAGCATGAGCTATATTGGTGTAAATGTGTTTTGCATAAGTGTATGATCATTGTTGATCATCTAATGGCTCAAAAAATAGTGTTTGTTTTTTGGAGAAATGATTTTAGTATTGAAAATCTGGTTTTCTCCAAAAGGCAAGACTACCGCTTATGGGAGCCGGTAGTGCGCGCTAAACCTTGTCTGACGGGAGTTTAATGTCGGTAGCTATTTTCCGGTGTGTGATGTTTTTGGTTTCTGCCGTGGCACTACCAATGATCAAGGAAGATCGCTTAGGTATGTCGGCAATCTTCGGCCCTAGAAGGGCGATAGTCTTGGGACATATAGCCGCTGTAGACCGTTGGAGGTCGTGGTGGCACACTACCGCCCTCGAGTGCGGTAGTGCTGGCCTGTTGGTTTTTGCCCTAATTGCTCCCAAACGGCTAGTTTTCTTTGGTGGGGTATAAATAGACCCCATGGGGATGTGGGCGATCGTTCTTGGCTTTGTTGAGTGTTTAGGTGAGGTGTTGCATATGTTGCACACTCACAATTGATTCTTGAGCAAAGAATGAGCCTAATTGCATGTGTTGCAATTAGAAGTAGATTGAGTGACCTCTTGTGCATGTGTTGCACTTGAGGGAGACCTAGGTGCATGTGTTGCACTAGGTGATCATCGGAAGCGCATGTGTTGCGCTAGGTGAAGCTCGAGCGGAGACTCGGCTTATTACTCTTGGATGTTGCTAAGTCCTAGGCGGCGTGGGCGTCGTCTTGCGGAGCTCTCAAGGTTGTGAGATGCCCCGGCAAAGTTTGTGAAGGTTCGGGTTGAGCCTACATGAAAGCGTGAAAAACCACCTCTAGTGGAATCGAGGCGGGTGCTCATTGCGGAGCCGGTCCAAGAGTTTGGGCTACCCTCAACGTGGACTAGGGGAGACCGGCAAGTCTCCGAACACCACGGAAAAACATCGGTTGTCTCTTGTCTCATTTATATTCAAGCATTTTCGTTATCGCTATATTATTGATTTCTTGATCGTATTAGAATTGCTTAGTGTTGCTTGTTTGTTCAACCTAGCAATTCTTGTGTAGAGACATAATTTAGTTAGTGCACTAGTGAGCATAGTTGATTTAGGGCTTAATTGTCGAAATCTAGTTTATCGCTTCCACATTATCTTTTGATTAGGTTTGACATAGGGGTTGATTAGAGCGCATCATTTTAGAGAGCGATTGATTTTGTTAAACGCCTATTGACCCCTCTCTAGGCGCATCCTCAATCCTACAAGTGGTATCAGAGCTCACGGTCACTCTCATTTTAGGCTTAACCGCTTAGAGGGTAAAAAGGATGGCAACTTGAGATTTAGTGCACTCACACGATCCACTTGTGCTAGATGGCTCAAATTATGCTCGTTGGAAATTATTTATCGTTGATCATTTTAAATCCATGAGCCCCCAAATATGGTGAATCGTAGATGTGGGCTTTTCTCTTGGTTGAATGAAATTTCTCCAACTAAAGTAGATGAGAAATACCTACATCTCGACGCTCAAGCTACTAATATTTTATTTAGTGTTGTGGCGTTGATGTATTTAATAAAATATGCAATCTCAAGAGCGCTCATGAAATGTGGACAAAGCTTCAAGAATTATATGACGTGTCCACATCCCTAGTGAGAATTGCATAGAAGAATGGATGTCGGTTGATGATTCTTCAACCTCTACATCAAGTGATGAAGAACCGACATCTCCATCGACCTCAACCTCTACCTCAAGCGATGATGAAGATTTACTTCCAATACAAATCCGTTGCTTCATGGCTAAAGGTAAAAATGAGGTATGTGATGATGAAGAGCCCTCATATGATAATTTAATGGATATGTTAGAGAATCTCAATAGTTATCTTGGGAAAGAGAAAGCAAAATATAAAATTTTAAAGCTTGAACATGAATCACTTCAAAATGATTATAATGTGCTTAAAGAAAATCATGAATCTCTTTTTCTCAAAGAAATTTTTAAGCCTAAGGTGGATATAGGAATCTCATGTGATTTAATTGATGAAATGTCTTGCTTAAATATCAATTCTAATACTTCATCAAAAATTGACATGTCGACTTCTTGCAATGATTTAATTGATATGCCTTGTAGCTCTAGTTCAAATGCTATTACTTCCTTTATGTATGTTGAGACTAACCTTATAGAGGAAATAAAGAGCTCAAGACCCAAGTCATTAGATTAGAAAATGACTTGAAGAGATGCGTAAAGGAAAAAGCCATCCTTGACGAGATCTTGAGCAAGCCAAGGGCGCCTCAAGATAAACGAGGACTCGGCTACTACTCCAAGAGGGAGAATAGCAAGATAAGGCACAATGCAAGACACTCGAAGACTATCAAGTGCTTTACTTGCAACGAGAAGGGACACCTCGCCTCCGTGTGCCCTAACAAAGTGGAATCCAAGCCACAATCATCAACCATGAGGCAAACCGACAAGAAGCAAGTCAAGATGGTCAAGAGAGGGCCAAGTAGCGTGACGTGCTTCAATTACCGGGAAAGGGGACATTTCGGTAAGGATTGTCCCAAAGGTATAACCCCTAAGCCTACTCATCAATTTAATGATTATTTGCTTAGGAAGGACAAGAATGGCAATGTATTTGCCAAGCTTGTCGAGTCCCCTATGCCCGCTAAAAATGTTAATATTCATTTGCATAGGAAGAGTAAATCTAGAAATAGATTTGCTAAATTTGTTAGAACCAACAATAGCAAAACATTTGCTAGATATAATAGATCCTCTAAGCAAATGCATAATTTCAATTATCATATGCTTAGAAGAGATCAAACTAGAAATAGTTTTGCAAAGTATCATTACCCTCCTAAGCCTTTTCATAAAAATGCCAATCATTTGCCTAGGAGGAATAATTATTGCAAACCTATTCCTAGTTGTGTTAGTCAATTCAATAATCTCAAAATTAGGGCCATTTGGGTTCCTAAATCTATTGTGACTAACATTGTTGGACCCAATAAGGATTGGGTACCAAAAGTCGCTAAAAGGTTTTTAGGTAATATGAGATGAATTGGACGCTTGCTCATTCAAGAGGAAAAGGATTACATCTTCTACAGATGGTGTCAAGCATGAAGAACAACTCGTCCATCATGAGCCAATGCCATCTCATTAACAAGTAAATTTAAATTGATTACATTATTGCTTCTAGCCTTGTGTAGGTTAAGATGCATTAGTATACCATAATAAAAAATCAATTTAATTGTTTGTTGTGAGTACTGTTAGTGCCTCTTACCTATTCTCTTATTGTAAATATTGAGCAAGTTAGGCGTGACACATTTAGGGGAGTGCTAAGTCATATTCATGTGTATCACATCCATCGTGTGCCCATATTTATATAAGTGCATATATATATATCTTCAAAATCAAGCCTTTTAGCCAAAACTCAAAATATGTATATATATTTTTGTAATCTCTTGAAAAACTAGTTGATAAATATATAAAATGTTTTCAAAAGGTTTTTGAAGGTTTTGGCTTCACAAAATCTATTTTACAAAGAAAATGAGTTTCTTAGAAAAACTAGATACTAGTATCTTGTTTTGGATTTATAATTATAATTTTCATACAATTAAAAATAAAAAGACTTAGAAAATAATTCTAAAGCAAAAATCCTAGAGTTGGTCTTACTTAACAACTTTCGTGTTCAAAAGATTTTCAAAAGACAACCTAGTAAAAGTTATTTAATTTCAAAATTCCTTTGAAAAACTTGTTTGACCCATATTGGTCATTTTATTGCACTTAGTGAGTTTCACCATTTGGACCGGATCTTGTGTCATATCTAGGTTCCAAATGGCATTTTAAACTCATATACAAAAGAAGATGTTTTCCAAAAGCTCAAACCTCTACTTCTTATCTCATTCTCTTAAGTGCTTTTGTGTTATTTGAAGATTTGACTTTGTGGATTTCATTTGGTTCTTCAAAAAAACCCTCTTTAGACAAAAATTAAAAATTATGTTTAAAAGGCCAAAGTTTGTGAAAAGTCTTGTAAAACAATTATACTATGTATTTCAAAAGTATTACAAGCTTCTAAATGAAAAACTCTATTTTGAAAACTAATTTGGCCAAAACATTTGTGTTTAACTCAAATATACCTACAAGTAGTATTTTGGCATTCAAATTGGATTTCATTATTTTTATTAGGTAGTCATGGCTTCAAAATGTATTCCAGATCCTTCAAGCTATGAGGATTCAAATTGTAGATGAAATCCAAGTTGAATTTGCACTTTGAGGATTTTATGAAGTTTGATTCCATTTTTATGCCTCAAAGCATATATTGCCAAAATTAAGCTAAAAAGAAAATTCTTTGCAAACAAAAGTTGCTTAACAACGTTTGAAATAGTCCAAAGTTGGCTCTCTGAAAATTTCAAATCTTTTGGACTTCAGCTGCAAAAGTTTTTTTTTAAAAAAAAATTTGCAAAGCTCTTAAGTTCATCGTGCCACTGTCGGCACTACCGCACCTATAAGGCGATAGTACCGAAATGTTGGCACTACCACCTAGCGTCTTGATAGTACTGACCACTGGTGGTTTGTGCTTTAAAGCATCGAGTTTTTGATTTTTCGAGATTAGCTTTGGGATATTTTTTATTTGGATCTTCCTTTTTGAAGAACTCTTTTGTAAAAGATTCTTGCTATCCCAAAGTTTGTTTGTGCAAAATTTCAAAACCTTTGCGTTTATTTGAAAGTAATTTCAAGTGGTATGAGTTTTGAGTATTCAAGTTGATTTAAAAGTGATAGTCACTTGATCTTTCGAAAAGACAAAACTTGTGCAATTCAAATGCAAATAGCTCCATGATTCATTTATTGAATATCTTGGGAGCTTATCTATATCAAGTTTTGGGCACTTAATTGCTTCCAAGTGGTATCAATTTTTAATTCGCTCGATACTCTTTACGAATCTTTGTGATTTAGATTTTCAAAATCAAAAGCAAAACCTTGCAACTTGGATTTTCTTGATCTATCTTAAGTTGTCCTTCTCTCGATTTCCATAAATATTTATTGCTTTGATACCCATCGATTTTATCGATTGTTCCTTCAAGTGGTATCAATCTTTTGTGATTTTGATCCTAAGTGGTATCAATTGAGCATTTATTCATTTATTGTGGATACAAGTGGTACCATTGAGGTTATTACTCATTCCTTTAAGTGATATCATTAGTTGTTTGAATTCTTCCAATAGGTATCATTGAATTTGCTTATTTCCTATAAGTGGTATGTTCATTGCCTCTTTGTAGCAATGCTCGATACCTAAATTCTTGATTAAGAATTTTCCTCTCAAGTTAAAATTGTAAGTTCAATCGCTTAAGAATTCTCTGTGTGAGATTCTTTATGATTGGAAATACTTAAAGAGGAAAATATCTAGTTGAGCATTGTTTTTCAAGAAAATTTGAAAATGCTCATTTCCTTTTGAGTTTTCAAGCTAAGCCCTTGAGATAGATATTAAAAGTGGTATCAAATTTCTCAAGTGGTAGTTGTTTTGGGTTCCTCGTTTAACCTTATTAGGCAATTTGTTGGATTCTTCAAGAGAATCATGTTGAAAGATTGTAAAGTCTAATAAAATGAGGAGTGAGTTATTTGAATTTGTTTCAAATAACCCGTGTGATACCCTTCCTTGGTTTTTGTGCTTATGTTTACAAGTGGTATCCTAAAACTCCAAATATGGCCTCTTTTCAATTTTTCCTTCTTTCGAGCCATATTTCAAATAAAACAAGTTTTTATTTGGCTTAAGATCCTTCATTTCCTTGCCAAGATCATAAGTTTTCATCTTAATCTTTTGTATGACCTTCTTTTGAATTTGAAATGGGGGGAGAATTCTAAAAGAAGAGAATTCCATAAGGGGGAGAATGTTTGAAGGTGGTTTCAAGGAGATTTTCCTTTTTGGTGTTTAATGCCAAAAGGGGGAGAATGCTTGACTAATTCCCTCTTAGTTGGTCTAATATAAGTGGTTTAGAGCCCTTCAAAAGGTTTAAAGTTTAAGAAAGTTTAAATTGGTATAGAGCCACTCTATTGTTTTTCATCCAAATAAAGTAATAATAGAGTGAATTAGTGGGTTTGTCATCAATCACCAAAAAGGGGGAGATTGTAAGTTCAAGCGCCATTGGTTTTGGTGATTGATTTAGAATAATGCTTAATCCTTGATTAATGACAAACCTAATCTTTATGAGACTAACATGTTTATTGAGCAAATGTTTAGCAGTCTCAAATTTGAATGAAAAATGGAAAATTCAAGGTATATATGCGTATTCTTTCTAGTACAAATTGCATACTTTGGATTCAAGTTAAAGTATAAATGTCCCTATTATATTAACCACAAAATGTGCATCATGTTTCCCAATCCATATATTACAAGGATGCACATATCTAGGGAGAGTTTGTAATTTAACTTGAAGGTTTCATTGTATTGATCTATTTTTTATTAACACATATAAGGATCAAGACAATGAAACTAAATCCTTGAGTATATATTTAAATTGCCTAGTTGTAGTATACTCATGGTAATATAGGATATGCTCCAATGTAATCAAAATTGAATATGTGCATATTGTCAATTATATCTATGCACATATACATGTGGGGTTTATTCTATAGTTGATGGCTTAGAGTAATGGTCATTTCCATATAGTCCACACATTATAGATCATTACTTTTCATCAACATGAGTATATGAACACTTGTGTAGTTAATATATACTCATATCAATTTAAATGAAAATTTAAATTGTAGTCGGTTGTCTTTTAATCATTAAAAGACATTTCATCATGTGTTGATGGTGTTCTTTTGGGTTGATTAAGGATAATCGATAGTTCTTGAGTATAACGAGGCATTAGTTGCATCGGTGTACTCAAGACACATTTATATCATTTAATTTGATTTGGGTTGTGCTCAAATTGATCTAAAGACATCCATTATGTGTTAATGGAGTGCAAGAGATAATTGAGACAACCATGCATCTTGGACTAACTATTTTCATGAGTTGTGTTTAAGCTAAGGACATTCTAGTCTTGGACTAACTATTTTCATGAGTTGTGTTTAAGCTAGGTTAAGTCCAAAGATGATTGAGATGATGAAAACGGGACAAGGATGACATCAAGAGGTGATGGGTGTCAAGAGGAGATCTTGTAGAGATTAAGAGAAGAACTGAGTGATGATCTCGAGGGAGCGTATGAGTGAAGATCATAAAGACCCTAAAGGGGATTGCTTGCGTGCGGCGGCTCAAGGTATAATTACATAGGCTAAGGACATTCTAGTCTTTGAGTCTAGTTTTTATCGCCGTACATTTAAGAGGAGTTGAGTCCTAGTTTTAGCTTCGTTATGTGTTGATGATCTCAATCCCGTGTTCACTCGAGCTCAAATCTTATTTGGATTTGGTTTTTGCATAGAGCTAACCATTTGGCATGTGTTGCGAATGTGTTAAGCTTATGCTTGGTTGTTATTGCATATGGCTTTGATTTGCATATGTTGCAAATAGAAGAAGCCTATGTTTTGGTTTTCGCATAAAACTTTGATTTGTATGTGTTGCAAATAGGATAAGCTAATGCGTTGGTTTTTGCGTAAAGTTCACTTTTTGCATGTGTTGCAATTTGTTGAAGCTTCATGTTTTGTTTTCCTTTTACAAAACAAATCTTTCAAAATCAAAGTGGTCGCTTGGAGCTAAGTTTTGCATGTGTTGCAAAGGAGAGCTCAAGCATGATTTGGTGGTTTATGTGGTTGTATGTGCTAGAGACTTGCATGTGTTGCAAGTAGAGAGCTCATACATTTGATTTGATCTTAATGTGGTTGCATGGAGCTAAGATTTATATGTGTTGCAAATAGAGAGCTCATGCATTTGAGTTTGTTTGAAGTTGTTTGGAGCTAGATTTTTGCATGTGTTGCAAGAGTAATGCTCAAGCATGAAATCGGTTTAATGAGTTATTTGCAAATTCGTTGTGCGAATAAACTGAGATCTATGAGTCCGGAATCCGAGAGCATGTGAGTAGGGCTTGCAAGCGGTTTGCAAGTTAAGCTGGTCTCGTGTTGACCTTCACATGGCTAGGGATTAATCTCATAGACTCGGGTTTGATTTATATCGTTTTGCAAATAGATCTTGAGTTGATTGCGAAATGTGTTTTCGCAATTTGGTTGAGATTCTTTGAGCATGAGCTATATTGGTGTAAATGTGTTTTGCATAAGTGTATGATCATGTGTTGATCATCTAATGGCTCAAAAATAGTGTTAGTTTTTGGAGAAATGATTTTAGTGTTGAAAATCGGGTTTTCTCCAAAAAGGCCCAAGACTACCGCTTATGGGAGCCGTGTAATGCAGGCTAGGCAGTACTCACGGAGTTTAATGTCGGTAGCTATTTTCCGATGTGTGATGTTTTTGGTTTACGTCTAGCCGGCACTACCAATGATCAAGGCGATCTTCGCAGATTCGGCAATCTAGGCCCTAGAGGCGGTAGTCTGGGACATATAAGCGTTGCTTAATCGTTGGAGGTCGTGGTCGGCACTACCGGCCCTCAGAGTGCGGTAGTGCCGGCCCTGCTGGTTTTTGCCCGAATTGCTCCCAAACGGCTAGTTTTCTTTGGTGGGGTATAAATAGACCCCATGGGGGATGTGGGCAGTGCGTTGCTGGCTTTGTTGAGTGTTTAGGTGAGGTCTTGCATATGTTGCACACTCACAATTGATTCTTGAGCAAAGAGTGAGCCTAATTGCATGTGTTGCAATTAGAAGCATATTGAGTGACCTCTTGTGCATGTGTTGCACTTGTGGGAGACCTAGGTGCATGTGTTGCACTAGGTGATCATCGAAGCGCATGTGTTGCGCTAGGTGAAGCTTCGGCGGAGACTCGGCTTATTACTCTTGGAGGTTCTTGACTCCTTGGCGAGAGCGTCGTCTTGTGGAGTTGTCAAGGTTGTGAGATGCCCCAGCAAAGTTTGTGAAGGTTCGAGTTGAGCCTATGTGAAAGCGTGATCTCTAGTGGAATCGAGGCGGGTGCTCATTCATGAGCCGGTGCAAGAGTTTGGGCTAGCCTCAACGTGGACTAGGGAGACCAAGCAAGTCTCCGAACACTACTGAAAAACATCGGTTGTCTCTTGTCTCATTTATATTCAAGCATTTTCATTATTGCTATATTATTGATTGCTTGATCGTATTAGAATTGCTTAGTATTGCTTGTTTGTTCAACCTAGCAATTCTTGTGTAGAGACATAATTTAGTTAGTGCACTAGTGAGCATAGTTGATTTAGGACTTAATTGTCGAAACCTAGTTTATCGTTTCCACATTATCTTTTGATTAGGTTTTGACATAGGGGTTGATTAGAGCGCATCATTTTAGAGAGCGATTGATTTTGTTAAACGCCTATTCACCCCCCTCTAGGCGCATCCTTGATCCTACACGGGAGTACTAGGAGGCGTTGCGGGCGCTGCTGGCCTCCACCGGTTTTTCTTGCTGAGAACGCGAACCCGCCATCTCCAGAGGCGGGATCCTTCTAGACAAATCACAAAGACCCACTGGAGAGATGAAAGGGTGAGCCAACCGCTACCCCCCTACCTGGCGCGCCACTATCGACGGTTCCCGCTGGACAGCTATTATGCCTTGAAGGTACCCGAGGTTCGATAGAGGGGATCTTCACGGACGGACACCTATGGGCTCTCTCGAGGGATCCACACAATCAAAGATTAAAAAACAGGTCGATGTACCCAGGTTTGGGCCCCCGGTGTGTGTAACAGCCCTACGTCCTGCTTCGGTTCTTGTTAATATCTCTTGAGGGGGTTATCAGAGTTCAACGTACATGTTGGGTTCTTCCCTACCTCTCTCAGCGCTTTCCTTCTCTGGTCTTGGTCGTTCTCTCCCTTTTTTTCCTCCATCCTTCTCTCACATGCACCAAACCCCCCTTATATAGGCTGGGCTGGCTCGGGCATGTGAGATGGATGACATCACAATGATTACACTTCATTTATTACATCAATCACTGTAGCCCTATGCTCTGGCCTCATTCTTTGCACCATCGTCCAACTCTGCCCGGTCCGCCTGGGAAATGACCTATATAGGACTGGTTAGGTGCAGGACATCAGAGGAATAAGCTATCATGCCGTTAGTAAAGCCACATGCATTTAATGGTTCTAAAACGGGTTGTCGGGGGAGAAGACTTCAGGATGAAGCTCCCTATTCCACCGACACACATCTTCATGCCTGACCGGCGGTGTACCCCCTGGCTCCTTCGACCGACCACATAACCCAACTATCAAAGCAGTAGGCGTGCCCACCCACCTTTCGCCAAAGCCGCCACGGCCGGCCGCTCGACAAGGCGTGATCGCCCACCTACTCGCCAGGCCGCCACGCGGTGCGGTCGCCCGGCAGTAGGGCGTGATCACCCACCTGCCGCCAAAGCCGCCACGTGGCGTGGTCGCCCGGCAGCAGGGCGTGATCGCCCACCTTCTCGCTAGGCTGTTGGGCTTCGGCGCCTGTGGCCCCCTTTGATAGTGGCGGAGAGGGTACTCTGGCGCAGAGTACGCCGACAGTAATCATCATATGTCTAGCATTTATTGGAAAAACCTTCAATTTTATTGTAATTAATCTTTCCCAAATTAAACATCAATTTTAATTGCTACCGTGAGTCTTTCTAAACTATTAGATCTTTGTCGAGTCACTGTATAATCCAAGTAGTACTTCAAAAAATTCAACAGATTAAAATCGCCTTCTGCAAATGCAAAAACCATGTAAATACTGAACAAAATTATATATGCAACAATTGATTACAGAAATAATAGTTGTTTCACAATCTTTAAAATATCAATTGAGCCTATATTTTTCTGAGGAATGTTTTTTAAGATAAATTTTAGTGCATGAAAATAAAGAGAGAGAAGCGGGGAAAGTAGATGTGAATTTGTGGAAGTTTTCGAGAAGGGAAGCGAATAAAATGGCCTGCTCAGTTACTAATTTACCACTAATACTAAGATTAAGCTTCACTAATTGAAAGATATTTAGTAGAGAGGGGGCTTTTAATTTTTTGGGGCCCTGTGTGGTTGTTCATGTTGCACATGCCCCCGGTACAGGCCTGGTACTGCATATATCGTCCGTATATAGTTGAATTCGGAATTTTCTGGTTTGTGTACAATATACCCTTGTGCCTCTATTTATATAAGAGATAATTCATACTATACCACTTTAAAAGTTGACATTTTAAGAAATATCACTTGTTATCTTAATGACACATGGGTTGATATTTCCTGAAGTGCCAACCATTAAAATGGCATAAAATGAATTATCCAAATATATAACAAGAGAGGATGATATATTTCTGGAGAACTAAGTAAGGTTCTAAAGTAATCTAAACTTTCAGTTCTCATTAAAAAATTCTTATGTGGTTGTTTAGAAAATTTCTGAAATCTGTTTAGAAAAAGCGCTGACAGCTATGTGGAATTAAAAAACTAGATAGTATAACGTGCTACGCCGCGTCGCATAAATCTCACTCCAGAGTTTTTTGTTGCAAAAATGGTAGAAGGACCTAAATGTAATTTTAAATATTTTGAGCTTAAAGAACTCGGCACCCGTGTCAAATTTGCGAAACCACAAATTTTTTTTGTAAAATACCTTGACCTAAATATAATTTTAAATCTTTTAGATTTAAAGAATCGGTGCCTAGGAGGATCTAAACATAATTTTAAATCTTTCAGAGAACCAACATCTGTATCAATTTTGTGGAACCATGGGATTTTTTTGCAAAATAACCGAACCTAAACGTAATTTTAAATCTTTCGGTTTAAAGAACCGGCATCCGAGTTAGATTTGCAGAACTATGGGATCCATTTTACAAAATAACCAGTGCCACGGGATTTTTTCGCAAAATAATCGGACCTAAATGTAATTTTAAATCTTTCAAGTTTAAAGAACTGGCACCCGAGTTGAATTTGCAGAACTAGGGGTCTTTTTTGCAAAACTAATGGGTGGAAGGAGCTGTTCGTGATTTTGGATTTTCTGGAGGCCTTTTTCGCAAAAAAATGTACCTTAAGGACTGAGAGCTTTCCAAATCTTCTAAGCATAAGATATACTAGTCATGTGCCCGTGTTTTGCAATGAAAACTCAATTTGCGACAAAAATCAAGTAAAACTCATGTAGATACCATAGGGCTTTCATAAAACAACGCATACGTTCTCTTTCATGTTCGATTAGTTGGTGCCATTAAACTGACATAGACTTCAAATGTTATAAAACCTTAAAAAATATTTTCTTTAATGGTGATTATGGTGAGAAGTTGCATGGGATCCACGACGCTCAATAACTAACAGGTGAGACAAAGGGTTTGTGGGACCATATTGTCGTTGATGTGACTGGAAAAAGAGAAAAGGTAGTATGGTTGAAGTGGTGAGGGTAAAGAACGGACGACTGCCACTAACTCCTAATCAGAAGTAGTAGAGATAGAGATATCTCTATTAATATAAATTTGCAGTTGGTGGCAGCGGTCCGTTCTTCCTAGCCCTCCCCCTAGCCATATCTCCAATAATGGCTGGTCATTATAGCTAATTATTCTTTTCTGATTTACAGTCAACCATATCTCTCTAAATATGCCTGATTATTATAGCAAAATCCCTGATTATTGCTAGTAATCCTTTTGTACTCTATATACGAGGAAGATAAGGTCGACAAAGACCTGAGGAGAGCCTTATTCATGGCATGGCGAGAGGAAGAGGAACACGAGTGATAATATAAATTGCAAAAAGAGATAACAATGATTGATTTTTAGATTGGTAATATATATTGCTACGTATAATATATTTGGTTTTAATTCATCTGGGAGAAGAAACCATAAGAACTTTTATAATTGGGAGAAATAGATGTTTCATCTTGTTGCACAATTTTGTTTTATTGCTTGATCTTTATGTTTCGTTACCAATTTTATTTTTCATAGCAACGTACGGACCTTGATCTAGTTATATGTTATTCTGAAGCATATATATTATGATCTGCTTCCATTTGCCCAATCCTGTGCGTCCATCAGAAATCAACGGTTGGATTCATCGTTCATGATCCCGCAGCTAACCATAGCCCTCCCAGCGCCCGCGCTTTCGCGCACCGGCGCCGTGCCACATTAAGGACTCAGATCTCCTCCCTCTCTCGGAAGTCCTCGACTGGATCTGCGTGGAGATCCATCTACATCCGGACTGCCGATTGATTTCTTCTGCAGGTATTCTCGCTTGGTTTGATTTCACTTCGTTTGATCTCCTCGATTTGCCACCACGAGCGACCAAGACGTTCGCCGCCTCTGCTCTTCGTATCCACCAGTCGCCAGATCTGGTCTCCCCCTTCTCCGTCGGCCGGCGTGGTGAGCTCCTGCCGGAGAACCCCGTCAGCATCGTCGTGGGGGATCTTTTCTTTGCCGTGAGCAATCTCATCCAAATCATTCTTTCTGGATACTCCAATCCATGCATTTTGTTGGGGATTTGTTTGTTGCGTGGTGGAGTACCAATGGCTGATTGTTTTCCATTTTTTCCTTTTTGGCTGAACCCCCATTCTCCACGTTAGGTCTGCTCCTGATTGTAGGTAGTACATTATTGAAGGAGCGTGGTTGTTTGAGCACATCTCGAGTTTTATCTGTCCTTGTAGTGAGGCGTATAAATTGAAATTCCTTAGGAGCTTTGTCTCTGTATCATGGTGGTTGTTTGAGCACATCTCTAGATTCTTATCTGTCCTTGTAGTGAGGCGTATAAATTGAAATTCCTTGTGCTACTATGAATCTCGTTCTCTGCAAAACGCAAAGCAACAGATGCACACCCTGTTCCTACTGTCACTTTGTGAGATCTTGTTTGACTTTGATTTCTCTTATAAGAAACATATTTGACTGACATCCCAGTGGTCGTGCTTTCCTGCTTTGAAGGGTTCGTTTTCTTTCTGTTCCGACAATTGTTAGTTTCGTCGGATTATTTTTGTTGTTTGTTTGCTCATTAAATAATTGTTTTTTTCCTGTTGGCAGGAGCCTAATTTTTTAACTTGGTTTAGATAATTTCAGGGACCAACAAAGCCAGTAAAAATGGTATGTAAACTGACCATGCTTTGCGATGTTAAGGAACATGTTGACATTTGTTTTTTTTCTTTTTGCTGCTATAAGTAGTTGAATTTTAGAGAATTTTATTGTTTAGAAAAGCTGATCATTTTTCTGTCCCCCCAGGTGGTTCTTGCTGCTTCTATCATTACAAAATCTGGAAAAGGTAAGGTGGTTGAAAATTTCAGTTATTCAGCTCTTATATTCTTGTCAATTCCCCAAAAATCGATTTCTTATCTTCTTCTAACGTAGCAAAAAAGACTGTCATGTTTAGAACGGGCTTGTTAATGACTTCATTCTAATCACCTTGTGCTAATTAGTGAAACCTGAGTAGTGAATTAGCTGTTGTCGTATTGCTGCCTATGTAGATTTTTAACTTCTATAGTATATTAGTATGCATGTTCACTGAATATAAAATTGCTATGTAGTCAAGAACTTCATCTCTTTTTTACCCATAATAGTTAGTGTTTCATTCAAGAAAGTTAACGAACTAGGCTGAAGCTGTTTCATTTCCAACTGCAGCACTTGTTTCAAGACAGTTTGTTGACATGTCTCGCATAAGGATTGAGGGATTACTTGCGGCATTCCCAAAACTGGTTGGAACTGGGAAGCAGCACACTTATGTTGAGACTGAAAATGTTCGTTATGTATATCAGCCTATTGAAGGCCTATATCTGCTACTTATCACAAACAAGCAGAGTAATATTCTTGAAGATCTGGACATGTTGAGGCTACTCTCCAAGCTTGTATCCTGTTTTTGTACTTTAATCTTCTGATTTTTGAAATCTACATTATTGATATAATCCTATATAATGAAATACACAAAAGCGGGAATATTTTACGTAGTATAGTGACCTTTTTTCATAATTATTAAAAAGCAGGTAATCTTATTGAGTAATGTTTGTTTTGGGAGACAAAATGAAGGTTATAATGTATATATCCTTGTTGAGCTTGTCCTCAGATATTACTAAGGAAACAAAAACAACATAAAAAGCACTTGATGGAACTCTATATGCAACCTTTGCAAATATGAACCTGTATCCATCCAACATTATATTCTACTATGATGCATTGTTTTTCTTTCATTGCAATAATCCAGTGCTGTTGTCCCCTTAACATTGTAAAGGTGCCTGAATATTCCCCCTCTCTGGATGAGGAGGGTATCTGCAAAACAGCATTTGAGCTTATATTTGCTTTTGATGAAGCCATCTCCCTTGGGAATAAGGAAAATGTAACAGTGCAGCAAGTTAAACAATATTGTGAGATGGAGAGCCTTGAAGAGAAAACACACAAGATGATGATGCAAAACAAAATCAATGAAACCAGGGATGTGATGAAGAAGAGAGCTAGTGAGCTTGACAAAATCAGGGTCTGCCCTTCTATTCTCTCCAGATTAAAAATGTGTATTCCATCTTGTGGGAAAAAAATGATGATTAATTTAGTGGGCTTTAGCCTTTACACCAAATAAAAGTACATTGTAATTTGAACTATTTTGTTGTCAATATGGCCTTAATTTAATTCTGTTACAGTTGTTATCAGTTCCTGTAATCTCACATGTTTCCTTTAGTTACATCTTACAGTTAGAACATGTTTGGGTAAACTTTACTTTTTCGGAAATTTACTTCTTGGGCTTTAGAACTTAAAGCATATATAACAAATATTTAGTACTGTAGATACTTCTAACAAATTTGTCAAATAACCCAATGAAAAATTAGGTTCAGCAGTAAAAGACAACAGAGATATATCCCTACATGTCTGAAGTGTGTGTGTGTGTGTGTCTCTCTCTCTCTCATGATTCCATACTCCTGGGTGTACGTACTCCCACCTCCAGTATACCGTTTAAATGATGTTGTTATACCTCTTTATCCTTTTGAGTATACTCGAATACTGACTATAAGATACTCCAAAGTGAGTTCCACGAAAAATTTCATTAAAGTCCACTCTTTATAGCATAATTTGTTTATATATTCCTTTTTACATATGAAAAAGGGTATGTAGCAAAAAAATAAAGGGCTCTGATGAAATTTTTTAGCCATGTTGCATTGGAGTATCTTAGAATTATTATTGAGTGTACGAAAGTGATAAAAGAGTATAAAGTATTCATTTAAGTGGTATATTAGAGGTGGGAGTATGTACTCGATACGGAAAAACTTCCTATATATATATATTAACTTGTAATGCATTTCATCAATTGCAATGGTATTACCACGCATTTACTGGGCATTATTTGTTAACATCTAAGAGGTTATTTTTTATGGTCGGTGTTCATGCAGATGGAAAGAGGCAAACTTGACAAAGGAGGATACTCCTCAATATCTGGCCCCCGGGTAATCGAAAAAACTTTCAGCGACATGAGTATTACTGGTACTGGCTTTGGAAGTGGTTCTGGATTAGGTGGACTGAGCACTGATATGGACTCATTTGCTAGCAAGCCCAAAGGAGGTAACTTAAGGCCTCTTTTGTCTTTTCACCGAATACTATATTTCAGCATTAAAGGCAAACTTACTTTGTCAATTTATGTGCTGATGGATTAATCTAGGGTTTCTTTTCTTTGTCCAATACTTAAGTTTTCCTCAGATCTTTCATGACTTAATGTTAGTAAAACAGTTTTCTCATGTCGATGGCCTTGCTTATGGATAATCTGGCAATAAATTACCTGCCTTCTAACTGCTAGAGAGTTCACACAGCTATATTACCTGTATTTTATTCTAATTATAGCAACAATTTTACAGGTCGTCCATCTGCAGCTGCTACTGCTCCTGGTAAAGGTTTTGGTATGAAATTAGGCAAAACACAGAAGACGAATCAGTTCCTAGAATCTCTGAAAGCTGAAGGAGAAGTCATTTTAGAGGATGTACAACCAAGTTCAGTTCTGTCAAGGTCATCACCTCTTCCACCAAGTGATCCTATCACAGTGACTATTGAAGAGAAGCTCAATGTCATAGTTAAAAGAGATGGAGGTGTTAATAGCTTTGATGTTCAAGGAACCCTTGCTCTTCAGGTCCTTAATGATGCCGATGGATTTATCCAGTTGCAGGTAATGTTACTTTGCAAACTTCCATTCTATTGCTATCTCCATCCAACTAATATAATTCTAGTACAGGTCCTTTTTAGAGTATATGGAAATACGATATCCATCCTTGTGATAGCTTGCACTATTTATTCTTCATGTGCCATATACTTGTTGCCGATGAGCAAACTTGTTGCACAATATAATGAACAGTGCTATTATCTGTGTTACAATTTGTAGGAGCTGATTTTTCTAATTATTGGTGTGTTGTAGATTGAAAACCAAGACATACCTGGACTTAGCTTCAAAACACACCCCAATGTCAACAAGGACTTGTTTAACAGTCAGCAAACTGTGGGAGCAAAAGATCCTAACAGGCCTTTCCCAAGTGGTCAAAATGAGACTCCTCTGGTGAAATGGAGAATCCAAGGGATGAATGAGTCGTCTTTACCACTGTCAGGTGCACAATCACTTTATTCTCTTCTGGTATCAAATAATTTGGACTTTTAGTAACGCTTTTGCTTTGTTTAGTCAATTGCTGGCCATCAGTATCTGGAAATGAAACCTACGTCAACATTGAATATGAAGCTTCCGAGATGTTTGACCTGCATAATGTTGTCATATCTATACCTCTGCCTGCACTCCGGGAAGCTCCAAGTGTTAGACAGATAGATGGAGAGTGGAAGTAATGTTCCGAGTCCCTTTTTAGTTTACTTCTCTGTTGTGTGTTACTCAAAGAGTCTTGCAAAAATTCTTACTGATAGTTTTTTCCTTTTTTGAGAAGTAAACACTTTCAAGTCCTTGCTATGCATTGTGTTTGCCAGGGCCAGCATCTTTTCTTTTTCTTCTCTTTTTTTTAGGGCAACAACCCCTGTTCCCCTAGGCGGCTGCCTAGCTTACCTAGGCGCTAGGCCCTCCGTCCTGCCTAGCTACCTAAGCCAATTTTTCCCGCCTAGCCGGCGATTAGGTACTAGGTGCCAGTCTGCCGCCCGACTAGCGCCTAGGGGAACACTGGCAACACCTGTGTTTGGTCATTATGATAGTCAGTGTAGATGTTAATCTTGACAAATTACAAGTGATAATTAGCATTCCTGCCTTTGTTCTTGGGGCATTTCTTATTTGCCACTGCAAATTTTCATGATCATGGATATGCCATCCCTTGTCTTAATGATATGTGGTCCTGGGAACCACATGTCTGTGACACATGAGATGTCATATCCGGTATTTGTGCAATTTGTAGTGGAATGCAAAAAATAAATAAATAAAAATAAAAATCCTTGGTTCTTATCACGGTATCAGCTGTTAAGGGTTGGTATTTTGTGGAGATGGGGCTTTGTATATTTTAGATGGCATTACACTAGATAGTACTGAAAAGCCGTGGTGTCCTTGTATTATTCTCATTTCGTTATGTGGAAATTACACCATTATAAATTACACCTATCTCCCTTTTATGGCCTTTCCCTGCATATGTTTATTTGTTTCTCCTGATTTTTGTTATTTCTCATTTTCTTGTGCATACAGGTATGACTCAAGAAATTCTATGTTGGAATGGTCTATTCTTCTTATTGATCAGTCGAACCGCAGGTGCATTTAGAATTTGAATTCTTAGAATCATGTTAGCCTTTTTATTGTGTAGTTTATAATGCCTTGTTACCAACTTTTGTTTTTTCTTTCCTTGTCAGTGGGTCCATGGAATTTGTTGTTCCCCCAGCTGATCCATCAATATTTTTCCCCATATCCGTTGGATTTTCTGCGTCAAATACTTTCAGTGATTTGAAGGTTGGTTCCCAGGATTGGTTAGCTGACTTTGATTTATATTTATGTTGATCTTTCAATGCATTTCTTCTTTTTGTTAATTTGTTTTATTTGAAATTTCTCAGGTTACTGGAATCCGTCCTCTGAAGGAAGGTAACCCACCAAAGTACTCACAGAGAGTTCGTTTGGTCACCGCTAATTATCAGGTAGTTTAACAACCTAATAAGGGTTGATTGTTGTGTCACTTTAGCGGGGCATGTTTGTGGTATATGTTCTTTTTTTTTTCGATGAGCTGTTAAGAAGTCATGGCAAGGAAGGATCATTTTGGACCATTTTTTTTGTACTGCTGAGAAATAAATGCATGGATTCTGCTTTCGCGCTGGTTGGTAGCTGTTTTGTATATTTTTTTTTGGAGAGAGAGTGGTGTTTTGTATTCATATGGGAACAGTTCAGTGTTTCTGGATATATATTTCTGAGCGTGACATTCTATCTACGTAAGGAAACATGCTTTTCTGGATAGATCATTGTTTTTATACAATCTGCTTGCGCTTTCTGTTCTAATCTTCTGTACTCTGGCAACCTTTCTCCATTGTTGCTGCTGTGGTTCCACATGCGTCTGATGACCCTGTAATACTCGTAAGACGCTGAATTTTGAAATGATGCAGGAATTAGAATTTTGATTGCTCCTTGATGGACAGAAGAATGACATGTAGTTTGATTGCTGCTCTACGACGTGGTCTGCACACCTCCACCACCGACCCCACCTCCACCTCCATCACTTGTGGCTGGTGGCGCCCACATCGTCTCACCGCCCCGCCACTACTTCCCCAACCCGCCACTCCCAACCTGTCCACCTTAATTCGGGCCTGTCGTGCTACCCAGATATCAACTTTTCATGGCTTTGTCGCTGCTTGAGTTTCACCACTCTACAAAGTGAAACACAATGCAGAAGAAAATTAATATTAGCCACGAACTTTAGGTGAACAATCCATTATCTGACATTGAACAATTAATTCATTGTCTCGCATTCTTACCTTACCAAACATTATCCTCGACAGAAGCAACAACTGACAATTTCCAGAGTCCCCTCCATCGCCTTTTGCGACCAAGATAATGCGCTCAAAAACTGCTAAAATGCCCCCTCATCTTGCACGGATGAAATGAAATGGTAGGACACGAAAACTTCAGGCACCTCAACATGCTGCAAGGTGTGACCAGTGAACAGTCAAACAAACATGACTAAATTACTCTCAAGCCAACCAGCTTTCGTTAAAGTGGCAGAAATTGCCAGCAAAACTACGACTTAACAGTTACTGTGCAAAAGCAGATAATGCTTATAATGAGAGATTTGGTTATTTGCCACTTCAAACATGTGGCTTCGCAAATTTTTTACTGGATCCACATTTCATTGACTCAGATGGTCCCATATATCATTGACTCAAGTGGCATCATATTCAAAGGATCAATCTTTGAAGTGGCAAATAACCAATTTTCACGCTAGGAACAAGATAATGAAGCCTAACCTTAGCTCAGGTTTAACACCTAGATGGTGCTATTTCATGATTCCAAATGAGTACTATCAGTTTAATCTCAAATCCTTACTATAAGCAAAGCTAATCAAGTGAATCGACCAAATAGATGTCAAACCAAACTAGATTTAAGCGCCAGTTAATAGAAGTTGCCATGAATCTATCAACTCCAATCTGGGTAACAAAACCCTAATTGCATCCATAGCTCACCTTTCCTTGTTCTCGCTGGCGGTCTGCGCTGCAGCAGGGGGGGGATGAAGTGACCACGGCCCCAGGGACCGGCTGTTGGAAGGAGATGATCCCACTAGTGGCGGCCCCACCCAAGGCGTTGGTGTAGCAGAAGGCGAACGGTGGCAGCGGGTAGAAGGCGCCACCGTGCTTCGCCACGAGCTCCGACGCCTGTGCCAACCTCGCCGCCATCGCCGCCGAACCTAAACCCGCGGCATCCGCACAGAAAGAGGAATCGGGTCAGGTCAAATCGGAGGGAGCAGATCTGGTTGTGTCAGATCTGGGAATGGATTGCACCAGAGAGCGCGGTGGATCAGAAGGGGAAGGGATTAGGGTTTTGGAGGCTAGGTACCACGGTGAAGCGCCGGTGGATCGGGAGAAATTTGTCTGTGATACCGAATTCGTTGGCAATTTACGAATTGACACTCTAATTTGTATGGTTCATAAAATTAACATGAATCGACGAATTCTTTGCCCCAGTAATACTTCTGGCATTTTTCTAGCTTTTTTTCTTTTTTCCAAATGTTTTTAGCACTGTTTGGCGGGTAAGTTTACTATTTTGCCCCTGGTCCATGCTCTCTGTTAATGCCCGTGAGCTCCCGTGAAGACTCCCGTGCCCGACATCTTCTTCCTCCTGCTGCTCCTGACACATGAGAATGAGGCATGGGAGGAAACGGGAAGGAGATGGGCGTTAATAGGGAAAAGCAAGGGTAAAACAGGCATTAACAATGTAAAAATCATTTCAAAAATCCCGAAATTGTGAAAAATGCTAGGAGTGTCACTAGGGCAAAGAATTCATCGATTCGTGTCAATTTTATAAACCACACGAATTAGAGTGTCAATCCATGAATTACCAACGAATTTGTTGTCACACGGACAAATTTCCGTGGATCGGAGGTGAGGATCGGAAGGATGCGGGGTGAGATGGGTACCGCGGTGAAGTGCCGGATCTCGGAAGGATGAGGTGAAGCGCCAGGCCGGATCGAAAGGATCCGAGGTGGGTGGAGATCGAGAGGGAGGTTGGTGGGCGGCGAGATGGTGGGGATGTCGGCTGCGGAGATGATTTTAGCCAAAAGTAATAAAATGGTATGTGACGAGAGACTCAATGATAGACGATTTTAGCTGCAGCGATTTTATTATGGAACTTATCAAACTCTGTTTTTTTAAAGAAAACCGTCACCGATGATCCCTCATCATAGACGGTTTTTGAAAACCATCGCTGATTTTTCGATAAAGGAAGCTTTTATTAATCTTAGTAAATTACATCAAGGTGATACAATTATACTAAGAAGACTTCCGGCCTCTATACAGCTAGGGTGTACACAGCCAAAAAAACCATCGCTGATAAGGAGTCTAATACGAGTTCTTTTATAGTAGTGTTTTCATATTCTAGAATTGAGGACATACCGAAATGAACTTGAAAGGCAGATGAGAATGAGTTGGATTTCTCTAGCCCACAGTGGAGAACTAAATGGACTATCCCAATCTTTTCTGTTCTGTTATTTCTTTTTTGGTTAGTTAATTTTTACATCTTTCTCCTTAAAGTGTTGTGGTTGCTTTCATGGAAACAACATCCCTTCGTGCATTTCCGTAGACCTCATCTTGGTTTGCACTCTGCAATGTCCACTGGATACTTGTATATTATGGCCTGCATGTTGTACTAATGCATGAGCTTGTTGGTCTGGATTCATCGAAAGCAGGAGATAATCCACGGCCTCATAAAATTTATACTGAAACATACTTATGTATGCGTAATAAATAGACAGACAGATTTAAACCCTGGTAGATGAATTCATACACCCACAACTCTACCATATCATAAAGTGGTTCCTCCATTGTTTTCTTCAATATTCAATCTGTTCCGTCTTAAGAAAAAATGTGCATATCTCGTAAACATTTTTGTTTTTTATGATGTCCTAGTGTGATCTTAAGTTTGTTACATGTGCATACATTGATCTGGATGTGTTTTGTCAGCACGCGCGCCCTCCCACACAAATTTTTTTTTTTAGTAGTCTAAGACATGCAAGTTTTTTTTTTGAAGGAATGATATTGTATTCCCCAAAATATAACTCCATTAGGACCACTATCAACTCGTTGAATTAGCGCATCACGAAGATTGCTTGCATCACATTCCAGAACCAGACGCTCGATCCCTACCTGCCGAGCAAGTTGGAGTGCATGAACACAGGCTATTTAGCCTCTGAATGATCGAAGCACATCCTCGGCTCCCTGCAAATTCGAACACATGGCGCTCAGAATTGCTCCATACACACAGAGATCTGTATGCATTTAACGCAGCACAACTACTGTGTTCTAGTTCCGTTCATTCGAACGAACATCACCTCTTGCTCATTCCTATGTCCCAACTTTGCTCCGAAGCCATGCGTCCAACTTCAGTCTCCCATTTCTCTCATCTCACTTCAGTCACAAGTCTATTCTAGTGTGATGCCATTGTGCTCCATCTCTCTTACCCAATCGTGTTCGTTGTTTCTAGAGAAATTGTGGAAGTGTTTAGCTGTGTACATATGTGTGCCACGCAAATATGGAAGTCATAGTTGCACGTGAGTATTCCAGATGTAAGTGTTTTGGTCCAGCGGTAAGTCAGTATATTTCCAGACTATACAAAATTACAAACAATGATAAGTCTGTCCTAAGATCTTAATTCTATGGCTACAAAAAATGACTACTTGGAGTTGGGAGATATCACGAAAGCATTTGTTACAAGGTTCAACCCCACGTCATCCAGAATTCCAGATGTCAGAAACAAGCTTTCATGTCATCTAGAATGAGAGACAAACCAAATATCCGGCTGACGTAGATCCATATGGTGGTTATGTTGATCGATCCATATGGTGTTTCCTGCTGTTGATCTTTGTGATTTCGAGTTAACTAGTCTTACTAACTTTTCACAACAGGGTGCTTTTTTCCTTTTAACAAAATTTGTAGAGTTTGACCAGATCATAAAAATAAGTAGTTAAGTGCAAATTGAGGGTAGAACTATGTGTGAAAGACTAAGAAGCACATGTCCTGTAAATGTTCTGTACTCTGAACGATGGCCCATGTTGTAATAACCGGCTTATTAAAGGCCCATATTACCCATTTGAAGCGGTGGTCTAATTAGTTTCATATTGTTTGTCTAAAATAAACTATATTAGTATATAATATATGTTGAATCCAAACATAGCACCTCCAGGTTAGCCCTTTTGCACGAAGCAAGGGTGAAAGCGTATAGAGGGTTGGGCTTTTAGCAAATTTTGGACCAAAATGTTACAAATGGTATCAAAGTATCAACCTTCGTTGCACGGGTGTTTGCAGGATAATGGCATGGGGATATGGTGCATGGTGGTGTGGACCCAGAGTGGAAATATGACATGGCATATGCGTCTGCACTAGACGCACAGACTTATACCAAGGGGTACTAAAGGGGGTTATGAGTATCTACCGTGTATATGGTGTGCTACCGAGAATGTTTGCCCTTAAGAGAGGTGAATGTAATACCTTTGCCTGTTAATGTGAAGACCCATATGACACATGTGGAGCGGTGGTGCAATTAGTCCCACATTGATTGTTTGAAGTGAGTCGTAGTAGTATACTAGTAGGATACCCGTGCGTTTCAACGGATTCTTAAAAAAGGTGATATATATAAGTAGAAAGGATCCTAAGCCATATAATAAAGTATAATTTCTTTCATACACACATCAAGCGGAGCATATCTTGGCAAGCTAGTAAATAAATCAGATTATAAACAAATGTATTGTGTTGAGTCTCATTCAACATGAAAAAAATAAAACATCTTTCAGTTGTATTATAAGATATCTATGACATAAGAACTTTGTAGACAATATTCTTGGTAAACATCTCATCTGAATTGAACCACCTATCTTTTGCAGCATAGCAAATATTTTAAGATTGCTCATAAAGTTGCTTGTAGGAGTGCGATGTAGAGTTGTCCATGAGAAAAACCAATCAGGGAGATAAAAATATACATTTAGGATAGTTTGGCCATGTACCTTACAAATGATCATAACAATTTGTTTCTTTAAAAATCCTTAAAAAGATCTGCTAAGCACATTTGGCTACACAGATTCAAGTTTCCCATAGGAAAAGAAAGAAGGATGATCCATATGGCGACTATTATTTTGATTATCATTTTAACTTTATTAGTTTTTAGGCAAAAAATTCACTTTGAGAAATGTATTAATAACTATCAACCAAAGTAATATATGAATTTTAGGAGGGCAATTAACTTCAAACTTCTTGAATAATGACACTCGAAGCACTAAATATATATGTGCAAACCATTAGAAATGAACTTCGAGATAGATTAATTTTTACCCTCATTTAACTCCACTGATTTAGTAATTCTCATAATCACATACCACATACATAAACCTCTCCTTTACGGAAGATATATGAGACAGGCCAAAATCTCCATGGCAAACATAACTTCCATGCATAGAACCATGTGTAAAACCATTTTTCGTTGTTTGCAATGTATAGAACTGATCTGGGTTAGCAAATTTTGGAACTGATATAAGATGTGCTATAGACATAGTATGAATCAGAAAGACTGACCTTGCAGGTGGGGAACAAGATTTCATCACAATGCAAGTTCCTTCTAGACATACTCTGCCTACCGGTGTAAACTCACCTTCAACCACACTAAACAAAGATCAGAATAACATAAACCCAAGAGAACAAGAAATGCAGAGCTGATTGGACAACATAAAACAACCGATTTTCATGTAGAACACATTAGCTTAAGCTCAGTTGGACTTTTTTAGTTGATGTGAAGCACACCTAGTGGCGATTGTTCTGATCTATTGAAATGTTCTCTAGGTATACACACAATATAGGATGGAAGAAAATTCATAGATATTTCAATAATAAATAATGGCAGTATACTTAAAGCTCTTTATATTAATAATGATGTTATATTAATCCCGCAATACAATTATATTGCTATATATTGAACAAATATGGAAGGTCTTGCCATAGTAAAGAAAAGTGAAAAGATACAGATAATTGGATTGAACTTTAGCAATACATCACCAACTCAGCCCATTGTCATGTTCCCTTTTCAATAGGTAATGTGGACTTCAATTAATGAGAAAGCTATATAATTTTTGTACAGTTTCATCATAAGAAAATTGTAATGGTGGAAGAATGTTCTTCGTCAAATCAATTGTAGTCTGCTTCCTACGTTTGTTTTGTGCTTTCTAATAACTAATCAAGTAATTATGCAAATATAATATGGAAGCCATGTTACCCCTAATAACAACAATAAAGTTCAGATCCTATAGACTACAGTATTATGACAACCATTTCCTAGTTTTTTTATCCAGATATTAACGCAATCAGCTAGTAAATAGCAAAATAATGATTCCTATGAATAGTAATTTCTAGCCTCCCAAATTAATCACAGTTTCGACTTGTTGGCTATCAAATCATAGAAGAAAGCAGATAAAAATATGTAAAACAGTAAATTAGTTAAAAGTAATAAGCATGGACTCACTATAGGAGAAAGGGAGGAAGAAAATGTAACCAAATTTCCATCTAATAAATCACTGAAAGCAAACTCAACTCCTAATTGAACACCAATCCTCGCACAAACTGCCAACTGCTCCCATCATAGTCATGATCGCAAAGAGCCAATCCATGCAAGGGAAGGGGGCGAAAGAAAGGAAAGCCCCTCTTCTGCCACACTACAATGCCGATGTGCTCCTCCTGTTGCAGCGCTAATGCTCATGTTTCCCATGACCAAGGTGTAGCTTCAAGTTTAAACTCTGTTCTCCAGTAAGGGTCGCCACTGCCTCCTCCTCCATTGAGTTCGGCTCTGACCTTGAGAAATACCTAGGCTTGTAGGCTAGCCTCAAAGGTGGGGGAAGTCGTCAGCAAGCAGGGTGGCAAGCGCGGCAACAACCTCCTTTGATGTGCTTCTTCACCACTCCACATACGAGCTTCGCTAGTGCCACATAGATAGTATTTGGGACTAAGTTGTGAGTGCTCGCACTGCCCACTTGCTTCCATGTTGATACCAATCCTTTTCCTCACAACTCATAAAGGGCAGATGTTGGGGGTGGTGGTGAAGAAGGAGAATCGAGAGTGGGAGGCGTTGAGATTTAAGAGGGAGAGTTGAGCATGCCCGATCAAGGGAGGGGGAGGTGGAATGTCGACGTCGAGGGGTTTGAGATGGAAAATGTCATGGGCTGGAGCAATTCAGGCCGTGTAAGCCCATGCGAAGATGAGAGGAAGGGCCAGGACGATTGGGTTCCCATTCCATTTTAGCCGTTCATGCTAGATCCAATGGATCAGGTGTTCTGAAGAAGAACGGATGACCGCCACCAACTCCTAATTAGAAGTAGTAGAGATAATGTCTATTGGGTTCAAACATAGCACCTCCGTGTTAGTCCTTTTACACAAAAAAAGACTAAATTGTAAGTGAGGAGCTATGCATGCGTGAGTCAGCACATGGTGGGTTGGGCATTAAGTGAATTTTGGGACAAGGTGTTACACAGGTAGCCCATGTAGAGTGGTGATGGTCTAGTGGGATCAATCCCATATTGCTTGTCTAAAGTAAGTTGCAGTATATACTGCTTATTGAGCCTATATAGAGTGTCTTTGGGTTAAACCTTTTTCATGAAGCGTGAATGAAAGTGTAAGTGGGGCGCTATGCATGTGTGGGCCCACCCCATAGTGGGCTAGGCTTTGAGCAAATTTTGGACAAGGGTGTTACAAGTAGTATCAAAGTATCAATATTCACTGCATGAGCGCATGTAGGATGGAAGCGTGGGCATATGGCACATGGTTTGTGTGGGCCTAGAGTGGTCACACAGTATGGCATATGTGCCAGTACTGGATACACGGACATGTACTGAGGGATGGTTTTGGTCATTTACCATGTATAACAAGGGCGTCAGCCATTAAGGGGGTGGATGTAATACCACGACCCATTAGTATGAAGATCCATGTGGCCCATGTAGAGTGGTGGTGGAATTATTCTTAATTACATTGTTTATCTAAAGTGGGTTGTGGTAGTATATAATACCTGCTAGCTAGGTCCAAGTCCAAACGTAGCAACTCTGAATTAATTCTTTTACACGAAACAGGAATGAAAGTGTAGGTGGGGTGCTATGCATGCATAGACCGACCCCATGGTAGACTTGCTTTTGAGCGGACTTTAGACAGGAGTGTTACAATAAGATCATAAATTTGTCATATTTATAAATTTTGTTAGCTCTACTTAGACGGCACCTATATATTATCATTTTATTGAGCTAAACTACCAAGCGCCATAGCATTAAATGGTGGTACATCTTAGAATGTATGTATGTCTAAAACAACAACCATTTGTAACCAGAGGTAATAGATCTATCCTGCGGTGCTATTTATAGATCTCCTTGAACCCATTTACTATACGTACTCCGAAGCCAACATCCTCTCTTGTCTATTTGTCTCTCGTTGACAGACCTCATTGAGCGCCACTTTGCTTTTTTCGTGGCAAACACCACTATGTAAAGATGGCCAGCTGCTTGTTAATTCCCTCCATGACAAGATAATGCATAGCTTGTATAACACAGCTAAATGTCAAACTGCATAGTTATGTAAGCCGTTTGGTGGCTTGTATAATGCACTTCGTTTGGGCTTGAAAGGCATTGGGAAAGGATGAACGACCAAATGGCTCAATCACACTGCGTACGTATGAGAAAACTGCTCCGGTACGATCATTTATGACCAAGATAGGATAGTCACACAAGAATGCACCTGATGATAAACAGTTGGATCTGAAGACACATTAGAGTACACACTGACATGAAGAGACGCATGCTGCCATTAGAAGATTTTAATTTGAACTGTATTCAAGTGCAGTTCAAGCACGGCTCGTGCCATGAGCCATGAACAAGCTCTGAACAACCACGTAAGACACTCTTCCGACTTGTCCAAACCAGTGGCATACTTTGCTGAAAACTCTCATATAGGTTCCTTTCTAATTGATTCTCTGTTTTTGAGAACAAATCACTTAGCTGAGGTTATATTTCACTAAAAAAGTTGATTGAAATAATAGCATACTACGTATGTTGGTTACGATTATCAATTTGTGTTCGCTAGAGCTTACTATCATCAATCTTAACACGTAGCAAGAGGTGACACTTCTTCCTTTGTTAGCACTACACTGTTTAGCCTTAATAAATAACATTGCCTTCGTTACAATTATAAACCGCTGCTTGTTCCACTTGCAGATAGATAAGCTCTTAACGAAAACATACTGACACAAACAAGACCGATTCAGTTGAAACATAGTGCAGTGCTAGTATTAAGGCGTTCTACGGTTCTTGAGAGTCACGTACGGTAGCCGTTCGTTACGTACAATCCAACAACCTACAATTAAAGGTACCTATAGAAAAGGTATTTAAGTCATGGACGTCCAGGTATTAATTTAAAGACGTAGCTAGGTAATTTTGTTAGCTTATAAAATTAGATGGAGAATCGTTGAAAACTCTAATGCTTATTACATGAACAACGGTTACTATATAGTGATGCCATGCCGAGCACTTGCAGACTACGTAACTGAATAAAACTCAGCAAGTGAGCATGCGCATGAATTACATGAATTTCCATCCATGTTACTTTTGCATACTATTTGTGTAGAATGTACTCGGTGTTAAAAAAACTAAGTAATTGAATAAGAAGTTTATAATTTTCTCACTGCCAGACGAATGCGATGGTAGCCGAAAATTGAAGATAGAAGTGAGTACGTGAAGAAGTGGCGGTCGGCGACGCTGACCCTGACGAAGTACTCCTCCAATCCCGCCGCGACCTGGGAGCATTGGAGGAGGTGGCGCGTAGGGGTGGAAACGAGCCGAGCCGAGCCCGGCTGGGCTCGGCTCGCTTGGGCTCGGTAAGGGAGCGAGCCGAGCCAGGCTCGGCTCGGTTATTCGGCGAGCCTGAAGTACCGGCTCGGCTCGGCTCGTCCTCAGCTCATGAGCCGGCTCGTTGGCTCGCCGAGCCGAGATTCAATAGTGATCAAAATTTACAATTCGCTATCTCTGTGGAACTTTCCGATCAAGTTATTATTGCTTAAATCTAGTATCTCCAACATTGCAAGGCCACTCATTTCCTTAGGCATTGGTTCATTTTGTTATTAAGGATTGAAATCAATAATTGTCGGTTGGTTAGATATACACACTTTAGATGTCGTAACTAATAATGGTAATGACATTAGACAAATCATCAACCACATAGAATCATCTACTTATCTAGTACTATTTAGCACATTGCAAGAAAATCAATTATCAAAATACCAATATAATATTGTGCATGCATCATCAAGGGTTCAAGAATTCAAAATTCAGAAGGTATTGCTTAAAGTTTTGCTCATATGGGCTAATTGGGCCGAGTTAACGAGCGGCTCATGAGCGAGACGAGCCGAGCCGAGCCGGCTCGCTATAAACCGAGCCACAAAAATCGGCTCGGCTCGGGCTCGCTCGAGCCATGAGCCCGACCGAGCCGAGCCGAGCTTGGCCGAGCCCGAGCCGAGCTGCGAGCCGCGAGCCAAATTTCCAGCCCTAGTTGCGCGAGCGATTTGGGATTAATTAGCAGAGGTGAGCCAGAAGTAGCTAAGTAGGTTTAGGAGGGTGCATGTAGTGGTTGTAAGCTAAACTAGTTTGTGTCGGAGTCCGAATTGGAATCTGAAGAGGAAAAGTTTCAGAGTTCAATTCTGTTTCGGTAGAAAGTAGAGGGTTGTGTTTATCAGAAGACTCACAGTGTATACATCCGAGTGGAACTCCATTTTTGAATCCGAGTCAGTTTTGAGTCTGTATTCCAGTCAGTAGTTTGGGATCTGTATTCTCTATATATTGGCAATACAAAAATAGAAAAGCTGCGGTAGATTGCAGCACCAAAATCTCTGATTCATAGTTTCTCTGAATATCAAGCTGTCAGTTGTTTCGGCTGTGCTGTTTTGTTCCGTTCGGCTGCACAGGTGTTTGTTCCTGTTAGCAGCGACAACAGAAGACCAGCGACTTCAGGCGTTCGGCGACAGCTGTGACAGCAGAAATCGCGTGACAACAGGAAACGACTTCAGAGCATCGGCAACAACTGAAAATCAGCAAAGACAACAGAGTTTCAGGTAACTTCTATCTTGTGGCTTTGCTACAACAGTGGTGTTCAGTAGTTAGAGGGACATACTTATCAGCAGCGTTGTTGTTTATGAACACAGTGGAGATGGAGCAAAAGAAAGGCAAAGCTGGGAAGAAGAATGATAGGAAAGTGGTGGGAAAAGAAGGGGCATTTCACCTATTCAGATGTTGTCCATGTGTACGAATTGCGATACATTTTAGTAAGGGTTAATGGTGGTACCAGCCACCCCCAACAAAAAATTTCTTTGTTCTGCCATTGTCTTTTAGGTTTTCTTGTTCTGCCACTGTCTTTCAGGTGTGGGCTTAACATGGAACTCTAAAATTAGCGATTTGCTCGATTGGTTGCACTGACTTCCTAAAGATCGGTAATTACCTGTTAGTCCTTGCACAGCGAAAGTGATGCGCGCATGGGTGCCCGATCTTCCGGTGAGGGGATAACTTCGACTAGGTGGATGGTGACTTTGACGATTCGGCTACGAACCACACAAAGATAAGCGCCTGCAATCGCTAAATCACACTTCTAGTTGCTATCAACCGTGCTAAAAGCCCGGATGACCTGACCACGAAGGTCTATTCTTGCAAGCAATCGAAGAACTAGTAAGAACAAGGATGAAGCACACACACGAACTGAGGTTCTGAACTTGTTTACTGCTGCTCTAGCCGAATCAGGAGAATAAGGTTATAGTTCGACACATAGAGGAAACTAAACTTAACAAAACCTAAGGATATATCCAAGGAGATGGCTGCTAGGAGGTGTACTCATGTCACATTGATTACATGGGAACTCAGCCCAAAATAATGGTAGCAGCACCCCAAAAGACTGACACTGTCGCACGTTTTTGATTGTTGTGTCCAGCTCAAGTTGAATTTGATGATGAGGCTGGATCCATTGGAAAGAGCACGAAATTAGCTTTCAATTAAGTACTCACTCATCTCGAACAGACTCCGAATGCAAAAGTTATGGCCAGTTAAAATTGGACTGCTCCTGGATGGACGTTTCAACTTCCACCTCGAGAATAGCTTGTTCTCTAGCTTGTTTTGATGAGGGATGGCATCCTTGCTGCTCTAATTCATGATTCCTAAGCACAATCACATTATTATGTAATGGTCCATCCATTAAGATACAATTATGCAACCCGAGAAATGAGTTCACCTATTGATTTAGTTGTTGTGTGCGTGCTCGGATAATTAGTACTTTTATGTGGGTCAAATATTGCTGATCACAAGGAGGATTTTGTTGATCATTGACCATTGATGCCATGGATATATCCGACGTAGCTATGTCCTCATCATCCTCCCCTTCTTGCAGTTGAGTCATCCTTAACTCAAGCTCACCTTTTAACTCCTTTTCAGCACAAAACATTCTCATATAGGTACTGCATTTATTTAAATAAAATAGTAGCTCCGCCTCTTTATATATTTTAAAGACAAGAAAAACATTTAGAGGATTCACTTGATAATTGTCCATATAGCTCAACACTTCTTTCCAGTATGTAATAGTACGATGAAAGCTAGCATTCTTGGATGCTTCCACCCCTTCTTGAAGGAAAACTAAACTTGGTTTTGGACAAACTGGAAAAGAAACAAACAACAAAAAGGACAACGTGTACACAACATATATGTATATATCCCATATTTCGTTGTTTATTTGTGAAATGCTATTTTCATAACAACAAATGAGGAAATCAGTTTTAAACAAAACATCTTTACTCACAATTTTGCATCTCAATTTATAAATATATGTAAACCACATATCTGTCCCTAACCTTGGATAAAGAAAACTCATGTTTTGTAAGCCTCGTTCAATAACATAGATGGGCATGACTACAAGTTTTGGCATCAAGCATGGGATCATTCATATCATCAAATTGTAAACAAGTAATATCAAACCATTCCAATAATGGTGACACAATTTTAATGGCCTTCCACTCATCAACTACAACATGCTGATTTGTAATACAAGTCAATGTACTAAAATTTGAGCAATGTGGTAGCAAGCTATGGGTATTACTCATATCAGCAAAATTTGATGGTGCCGCAAACGAAACAAGCTGTTACATACAACGATGATTGCCCAAAATTGTAAGCTTCAATTCAGCAAGTTTATCACAAGTTATGCATATTCTGTAAACAAGAAACTTGCCATCTATGACATAATCACCAAATAAATTGAATTTGAAACCGTAGGTATAGGTGCTAGAGAAAGACTTAAGAGATGAAATTTCAGAAATCTTGTCCATGGTACAAGTCAAACTAACAGGTTCATTCAACATGATATAGCACAAAACAGTGGTAGGGGATATTCTAGCTATCACCTCCTTATGCATAATCAGCTCCATATGATCAAAATTATAACCATGCAATTCATCAAATGGTTCTACAATTGTGGCACACGATGGTAACTCACTAGAATTTAGTATAGCAGGAATATACTCACAAATTTACTTCCTTTCTTGCTGTCAAATCATATCTGTACTATGGTCATTAGCCCCCTCCTTAGAAGAAGTAGGAACATCAAAACTTTTACTTGATAACATTGGTCTTTCACTTTGTAGCTCCCCTTCTTCAGAAATAACCTGAATAGCACATGGCACAGTAACAACAGAAGTAACAGAATTGGATTGGATTTTGTTAGTAAAATCATCCTCATGTGTGCTATCCTCTACTTCACTCGAATTTTCTTGTGTTTCTTTCTCATGCTCGGGGTGTATGCCCTCATTAAAGTTTGGTGCAGCTTCAATTTCTAACTCTTCACATCCGTATAGAGCAGCAAAGAACTCTTCTTTTCACACATTTTCTTCTTCATCCTCTCGATAGTGCTCACTTTTCTACAAAATATTAGCTACAATAGAAGGTGCAACAATGGGCACCTCAAATGAAGCTAAAGACTCTTTCAAAGATTCAGCAAGCTTATTTTCAACTCTACAAGCACATTTTATCAAGCCTGAAAGAGAGCTATATGTTTTAAAGACAAGAGCATCCTGAATTTTAAGATTAAGTCCACTCATGAACCTAAGCTCAGTAGATTCTTCACATTCTTGTAAACCACAACGCAACAAACGATTTTGCAATTCATGATAGTATTCCATAACAGTTTTAGAACCTTGTTTCAAGCATTGAAGTTTAGTAAACAAATAATCAGCAACATATTCAGGAACATGATCATCTCTCATAAGTCTTTTCATGGCATTCCAAATTTTTGGTTCTTTATTATTTCTAGATTTATGCTTTCACCAAAGTATTGCATGTGACGTTAACACCTTAACAGCGGCACTAATCTTTTGGTTTTCAGATAAGTCATACTTTGTAAATTCTTTGTCTACCGCTATCTCCCAATTAATATATGCATTAGGATCATACTCTCCAACAAATGAAGGCAATGTAAATTTAATCTTTCCTAAGGGATCATCATGCACCTCCGGTGTGGTGTTGAAATTGTGCTCGTACGTTCTTTGTATCTCGAAATGTGAACTATCTCTTCTCCTAGGATGCTGTTGGTCCAAGCACTACGACGTTAAGAACCTGCCATTGTTAGTGATAAATAGAAAAACACACAAGAGGTATATAGTTCCCTATCACTACTACTTGCTGAAATGATCAAGTGTCACTCACTTGCTCTTTACCAAGCTCTTACCAATTCTTACAAATGCAGCAAGTGGTGCAATCCGGTGGCTGGTTCATGATAAACCAAACTCAAATATGAGTAAAGCGATTGCAAGCCTTAGCACCTGTATGGTTAGTAGAAAGTGGAGCTCGGAAAGGCTTTATAATGAGTATAAAAGGGAAACAATCAGCCAATTTCAGAATTTGCATAAAACTGAATAAGTGTTCGAGTTTAGCAATTAGCCTATGTTACTGATCAAACAAGGATGGATATTAGGCTAAAACAAGTGATATGGCTGTGGATACAAGTGATAAACACAGCAAAACTTATGAATATACAATTTGCAACTTGGGAGCACAAGATGACTTTTGGCCGTAACTTTTGGTCAAATGTCTCTTTTTCAATGATTATTTTTTCTTCTTCTTCCTGACGGTTTTTTCAACAACTTTTCTTTTTTGGAAAACTTTCTGAAAAACAACTGAGAATTTTGCATGAATTTTGGAAATGCACACAGATGCAGATTCAGGATAGCAATTAGGTCAGATTGCAACGCACCAAAATCTTTACTCCCTTAATGGATTTGCACAAAAATTGACGTGTAGATGCTAGGTTGAGTGAGAAAACTTCTCCTTTTGGTCCCACTCAAAAATGATGCGGAAATTGAGAGTTATGGCATTTTTAGTGACGGTTGCAGAAAGGGGATCTTTTAGGCCGAGATGGGGTTATTTGTTTTTGGGTTTTATGGATGGATGTTGGGGTAGGGAGATGAACAAGAAAATGAACATCAACAAGACAACACTAGAACGGACACAAACTCAATTTAGCAAAAACAAAATTAACGATTGGAAGGCACAACGGGGTTTGGACAGCGAACAAACAATCTTTTTGTGGGGCAATTTTTTGGACTATAGGAAGAACACAATCAAACAACTAAACAAGATATGGGAATTCACTGGTCAACCGTTGCTCTGATACCAAATGATGCGCGTACGGGTGCCCGATCTTCTGGTGAGGGGATAACTTCGATTAGGCGGAGGGTGACTTTGATGATCCGGCTACAAACCACACAAAGATAAGCACCCACAATCGCTAAATCACACTCCTAGTTGTTATCAACTATACCAAAAGCCTGGATGACCTAACTACGAAGGTCTATTCTTGCAAACAATCGAAGAACCAGCAAGAACAAGGATGAAGCACACACACGAACTGAGATTCTGAATTTGTTTACTGCTGCTCTAGCCGAGTCAGGAGAGCAAGGTTATAGTTTCACACATGGCGGCAACTAAACTTAACAAAATCTAAGGAGATAGAGAGGAAGTTTGTCCAGGATATAGCCAAGGAGATGGCTACTAGGAGGTGTACTCATGTCACATTGATTACATGGAAACTCAGTCCAAAATAATGGTGGCGTAGCACCCTAAAAGACTGACACTGTCTCATGTTTTTGACTTCTGTGTCCACCTCGAGTAGAATTTGATGATGAGGCCAGATCCATTGGAAAGAGCACGAAATTAGCTTTCAATCAAGTACTCACTCATCCCAAACGGACTCTGAATGCAAAAGTTATAGCCAATTGAAATTGGACTGCTCCTGGATAGACGTTTCAGCTTCCACCTCGGGAATAACTTGTTCTCTAGCTTGTTTTGATGAGGAATGGCGTCCTTGCTGCTCTAATCCAAGATTCCTAAGCACAAGCATATTATTATGTAGTGGTCCATCTATTAAAATACAATTATGCAACCCGAGAAACGAATTCACCTGTTGATTTAGCTATTGTGCGTGTGCTCGGGTAATTAGTCCTTTTATGTGGATCAAATGTTGCTGATCACAAGAAGGATTTTAGTGATCATTGACCATTAATATTATGAATGTATCCGATGTAGCTATGTCCTCATCACCAGAAAGTATTCTTCGAATAGTCTCTCCAAGCTTGCACATAACAGCTTTAATTACGCAGAAAGATATTTGTACTATTTACGCTTCAACTACCATGCATCTGTCGTATCATTGTTTTGAAACGAAGTCCTCTCAGCTCTTATTAATTCTTTGTTATATTACCATTCCTGCACTTCCAAACTCATAGTCTCTCCAAGCTTGCACATAACAGCTTTAATTACGCAGAAAGATATTTGTACTATTTACGCTTCAACTACCATGCATCTGTCGTATCATTGTTTTGAAACGAAGTCCTCTCAGCTCTTATTAATTCTTTGTTATATTACCATTCCTGCACTTCCAAACTCCGTAGCCAAATGAGCTGGCTATGCTACTCTCTGGCTCTTCTTCCTCACCCAAGATAGTAAAAGTCTGATTCAATTGTATCGATATATGCCGTCCGAAATGTTGAAGGGCATCGACACATAGTTATACTGTAGCATTTCAGCAAATATGATAGACCAACGTTCATTTCTAACTTAAGTTTCGAATGTATCGGCAGAAAAGGGAAGATTGGGTTTGGGGGACATCAGGAAAGGATGCACGGTATGTGTTTCATTTGCACTGCTAAGTGAGACAAGTGCAACGATGGTCCCGAGGAAATAGTTGTGATTATTCCAGGTAGACACTGAATATGTTGCAGGATGAATTACTGCATGTCGGTTTCCCATATTCTGGGAAATACATGTCTAGATGATTAAGATTTTCCGCAGATTACATCTAAATGTGTTAATAATTCCTGAGCTCTGTATATCTTTATTAGTCCTGCGTATTTGATTGGGCCATGAGCTTTTGGGTCATGCGTTGCACCAAAGATGGTAAAAAGTCTAAACAAACAAGCAAAATGTGCTAAATTGATAATACACAAGTATATACATTTACTAGGTACATTTTCTTACCAAAGTTGTGTAGACAACAGCAGATCTTAGGCTTCAAATAAAAAGGGAAAAAACAGATGACCTTGTAACTACGGTAGCTTCCAGAATACGTGAAACTACGAATTGAACCAACCTCTGTTTGTCAGAATTTGTTCACCATTTCTCTTCGAGCCAATGAAAGCAAAGCTCGATTTTTTCCTTTGCCAAGAGAGCAGTTACTCTTTGCATCAAGTATTTTAGATGGGGTAAGTCAACATATATTTCTCGCCTGGTTACTAACATCTCGTGCAATCCATCTTTGGTTGCAGCCATCGAACCAGCGAAACAACAGTATAAGACTTCATTGCTTGTTTTGTTGGAAAAAATATTTGTAATTAAGCTTGTGTACAGACATGCTTGTCTCCAGCGATAATAGAAGTAATCGCCACGGTTTGGCGACTATCTCGTAATCAGCGTGTCGGCCGGTAATGACCGGTTATCGCCGAGTCAGCGATGAGTCGCCCTGCTTCGGCGACTCTTGAGTAATAATAACCGTTTAGCGACTACTAGTAATCGCCGGCGGTGTGCGCGACTTCTCGATAATCGCCAGCGGTCAATGGCGACCACTTGCAAATCTGTTGGGTGAGCAATGGCGGCGTATTGGCTTCGCTCGCGAAGAAAAAAAAAAGGCGGCGGTAGCGTCGGCGTCGAGAGGAGAGGAAGAGGAGGAGAGAAGAGGAGAGGAGAGAGAGGCCAGGAAGAGAGGGCCTTCGGAGGGAGGGGAGAGAGAGAGAGATCGCTTTGAGAGAGAGAGAGAGAGGGAGGAGAGAGGAGGGAGGAAGGAGGAAGGAGGAAGAAAAAAAAAAAAAAAAAAAGGTATTTTTTTGTAATTTTGTTATTAAATTTGTGTAGTGTAAAATAATTTAGATATTTTGTCATATTAGAAAATGTAGAAATTTTAGATATTAGAAAATGTTAGAAATTTTAGGAATTTAGATATTAGAAAATTTTAGAAATTTTAGGAATTTTAGAAATTGTAGATTTTAGAAATTTTAGGAATTTGAGATATTAGAAAATTAAGAATTTAGAAATGTTAGATATTAGAGATTTTAGATATTAGAATTTTGAGATAATAGAAATATTAGATATTGATACAATATCGATGTTTATGTAATATTAGAAATTTTAGATATTAATGCAATGTCGATACTAGAGATTTTAGATATTGATGCAATATTAGAGAGTTTAGATATTGATGCAATATCGATATTAGAAATTTTAGATGCAATATTAGAGAATTTAGATTTTGATGCAATATAGCGATTTTAGATTGTTAGTACAAAATCTTGGCATGATAATTTTCTTATTTAGGAGGAATCGTTAATTTAGATATTGATGCAATATAAAAATTAATTTTGTTTAGCTAGTGATATTTAACGTTAGTGGTGATATAGAAATTAATTTTGTTTATGTAAATCATGATAATATCGGATCTTGATGAAATTTAGGGTATATTATGGCGATGGTAGAATAAAATTAGGCGAGAATGGTGTTGATTTAAGCGGTTTTGCGATCACAATGGCGGAACACTTATGTCTGATAGAGTTAGCATCCGTGATATAAAGCTTTGGTTGACCAAATATTTTTCCTGGATGCAAGTGTTTACTCTGTTACCATTCAAGTCGTATTCACAGCGTAGTAAGGGTGACCCGGCTCTGTGGGAGTTGAAGAAAATAGATCGGACGTACTTGTGGCAGAAATGGTTAAGGTGGTGCAAGGGATCTAGCCTTGAGTGTGTAATGCTGGTGCAGGCGTGCCCTAAAGAAGAGGTGATTATTAGCGACGTGGGCGAAAGCGACGTCGACTCTGTTGAACAAGTTCGGGTAGTGGTGGCGGTGAGGTAGCGGCGGAAGATGATATGAGGATCGACACCTGCGGAAGGTCGAGGCGAGATGAAGGGAGAAATCGAGCAAATTGTTGATCAATTGGAGTTGGTGGACCATATGGCGAGACAAGATGAAGCTGAAATGTTGGAGTGTGATGATGACATCGGCGAAGATGAGGAAGAGGAGGAGATGATGAAATGCATAGTAGTTCTAGGGCAGCGGATGTACCCATCACGGCGAGTGGAGCAGGGAAAAACAAAGCTAGTATGGAAGTTTTGTGGGGGCATGAGTCGCGTTGGGAGTATGGTAGCAATGCCGTTAATTTGAATCAAGTTTTATAAACAATTACGAGTTGAAGTTGGCGGTGAGGTGTAGGCACTATCGCGTGAGAGAGTTCGAGTTGTTTTGTCGATCGAGATAGATACGAGTGAAGTCGCGAGAACCGAAGGATGTGAATTCAGTACATGCTTACAAGCGAAGTGCGAGACATTTTGGATTGCATCACGGTAGATGGGCACACATGCGGACTAGAAAATGTTACGGTGAAACACGCAGCTTGAATCATTTGTAATCGCTAGCGTGATGTTCAATGAGATCATCGAGAAGCGGGACATTGAGTGTTCTTATATTGAAAGCAATCTTGAGAACATTTAAGTACCGGATAAGTTACTTTCGATGGCTGGCGTCTTGAAGCAAAAGGCATTAGAGAAGAGGTTTGGCACATATGAGGCTTCGTGTTGTAACCTACCTCGTGTGCTTGATGTCTTGAAGGAAACCAACCGAACACGTACACGCTTTTGAAGAAAGTGAAGCGGATGGTAACGAGGTCTCGATATTTCGTCGAGCTTTCTTTTCTTTGGGTCCTTGCATTGCGTCATTCGAATCTTCTTAGTCCATTCTTTGTCGTCGATGGTACATTCTTATTGAGGAAATACAAGCAGATTCTAACGGCAATTGCAATTGATGGGAACAACCACATACTTCCATTGGCCTTTGCATTTGTTGAGGTGAGAGCAGGGATAGTTGGCTGTGGTTTTTCGGATATTTGAAGTTCGGGGTAGTTAAGTGATCATTAGCGTGTGCATCATCCATGACCGCCATAAAGGTATCATTTCGACAATTAAGACTCTCTGAGGAGGACCTTGATGAGCCTTTTCCATGGCGTGACATGCGAGCAGTGGTGCATGAGACATTTGGGAACAAATTTTTTGAGGCGGTTCAAGAGTATGAAGGTGATGAACCTATTTAGAGGTTATGCAAGCGAGAACCAAGCACGTAAGTTTAGCGATATTGGCGAGTTGGACAAGCACACTACGCCGCGTGACTCGAATTTCTCTACAATTGCCACGGCGCCTACCCGCTTGGCGAGAAGTTCACCGGTGGGAGAGGCCGCCGAGGATATGTCTCTTTTCTAGACGACCCGAGCTCGGGGCGGTGTGCGAGGGCCAACCAATCGGTGAGTTTCATGCGTTATACTCATGTTAGTCTCACAAATTAGTAGTTCTAAGCAGTTCATCGCACCACGGGAGTTCAAAAGGACACTTGCGAATGTGCCCAAGTCAAGGAGGAACCTCCTCGGGGCCACAAAAGCCCGATGTTTGCGTACATAGTGCGGAGGCGGTGGTTGATACCTTACGGTGATCTAGCGGATAGGAGATTCTCTACCCGGTGCCCCTTGGCCGAGGATGAGCAGTCTTTGGTACTTCAAGCCGGTGGACGGGAGGCGTACCACCACATCTCGGGCAACTTTGCATGGGATAAGCTGGGAGCAACCATCTCCGTGGTGCCACTACCGCCCGAAAAGCGGACAGGAAATGCGCCTACGGTGTTATGCAACCACCAGCGGGCATCTTGCATTGGTGCGAGGCGCGCCACAGTTGTCAAGCATAAGCCCAACACACCTCCTACACCATATAGTGGAGTCGAGGCAGAAAGCAGGCAGGCGTCTCGCATGTCTCCGCCAGCGGACAACACACGGAGGTGCAAGAGGTTCCTCCTCTCGAAGAAGAAGGGACAAGGGAAGCGACGGTAGAGGTCATGACCATAACACATCCTTGGCGTTCTTGTGAGACCAATCGGGAACCGGGTGGTATTAACATAGGGGCGCGGGAATAGGGATGACATGCCCATATGGGAGGCAGAAATCCACAAAAAAGAAAAAAATTTAAATGCTACACACACGGGCGTCTGGCATAGGCCACCCAATCGGCTGACAATTTGGGAACCTTCTGAGAACCCATGGAGTTCTTTCATAGTAGGGATTGAGCGGTGTCCAGGACAAATCGCAAAATTAGACGGGTCGGGTAATATGCAGAAAATGTATGACATCATTACATTTGTACCACGATCGTGAGCGATCATTTGTTCCACCATAATGAGCAGTGCTTTACGTTAGTTAGTTAAGTCAAGCAATTTAAATCCTTGTTGTAATGCCCTTCTAATATAATCTAATCTATTGCTTATTTTCTCATCGGAACTTTACGATTGTATGTGCCCTTATATATGTTCAACAAATAATTTAAGTGTTCATAACATGAGTTGTTGTCGTCCATAAAATTTTGAAAATTCACATGTGATGTTCATAACAATAAAAATGAAATTTTCAAATGTTCACAACAATCAAATTTTATTGTTTTAATTTAAAAACATTGTTCAGATCTTCAAATTATTTGAAATTTTTATGGTAATATCCTTTGTATCGGGAACCTCCATAAAAATTTCAAAATTTTTCAACGTCGTGGTTGTCAATTTAATTTTTATACGTGCTCATTGATTCTACATGAGTGCCTTTTCGATTTTTCGCAACAAATTGCCGGACTAACGTCGGCTATCTATATATCGTAAGTGGTAGCCCGCATTAAGTAGGCCGCCCTTGAATTTTTCCGTAATTTTTGGACCGTGTATGCTTTGTCATGCGAACAGCAAAAACCCTTAGTGCCCACGATTTCCGTGGTTTAAGTAGCCGTAAGTGCCTTTTCGACTTCGCAATAAAATGCCGGAGGAGCGTCTTGCTATCTACGCTCCTTTGATGAGTCCATAGCAAGGTGCAGGGCGTCCATTCGAATGTGACTACTTTTGCCAGTGACCATCTCCCATCCTATGCTTATTTTTTGACTCAGCTTACAAACTCTGCTTCCATTTGCATTTTGTTGAGGCTTTTGCAGTCAAAATTGGACAAGATTATATTTTTACCCATGAGTCCTTGACTAAAAATCTTTGTGAACAAATTGATTTTTTTTTGTTTTTGCTAGGGTAGCTACAACCAGAAAGATAGTACAACCTATGAATTCAATCCATTCTCTCGAACTATTTATACTTCTGTTTCCATACCTTTCCCACTTGAAAGTTCGAAGCTAACCTTTTCACTGCTTCTCTATCCTTTGTTTCTTTTGTTACCACTTGAAGTTTTGAACCTGTTTCCTTGGCAAGACTAGATAAGCAGCTCGATTAGCGCCACTGAGCAACTATCTCTTTCTTCTTAGATAATGAAATGCAGATCTACTATGATCATAAATTCTTGTTCACCCACAAAAAGAAGAAATGAAAGTGGACAGTTTTCTACTGCTACTGGTGCTGAAATCAGTGAGTTATTTTTTTGTGCACATTTAATCCTGTACGGTGAATATTTATGTTCACCTTTAATTGTACGGATAGACCTGAATGGTTTCTGAAAGCAGTTAATCAAAATCCAGTGCATGCTACTAGAAGGGAGAGCCAAATACTAATAATAGTTGGAATGCGATATTTGATTTGAACATCATTCGAGTACAGGTCAAGCAACACTGGCAATCTTCAGACAAGCCCCCGACAATGCATGTGCCAATCTTCAGACTTGTCCTGGCAAATGGCATAAACTTCATGAAAATTCTCATCTCTACTCATTATTACTAATTTATCCTAATTATGAAAATAATCAATTAACTGAGGTTGTATTTGGATAAGTAATAAGTTTGCAAGACTGAAATTAATTATCTTTGTCGATTATGTTTAATAGAGTACTTTTGAGACTTGTATGTACTCTGTTGGGCTGCTCGTACAGAACAGCTTTGTGCAGAACGACATTTGTGGCATTTAACCCACTCTAATTGTTCAACTACCATCCGTAGTTCATAAATTTAAACCAGCGTCTTCTTCTGCTCTTACATGGATATGACTTCCCAATTCCATAGCCAACCTCCTGTCTGAACTTACCAAGGCAGTAAATTCTAGCGCAGCACCTTGTATTGAAGAAACACTGTTGTAACAAAAAACATTGTCACATAAATTATATTTTAATCCCACAGAAATTGCCCCTCACAAGAAAAAGATCCTCCCACTAAGCTTAGGATACAGGAAAAGAGTGCCATTAGCACAAGTTTGTTGCCGCTATTGTCGCTTGTATTATGTAGCCCATCCGTCAGGTTTCAATTTTCTGTTATATCACGTTGTATCCTGTAATTCGGGCTTGCTAATCCTTCTCCCTTATATTCTGAAACAGTTATTGTCTTGTTCATTTCGTTAAACACTTGCATTTGATAAGCCTAACTTCAAACTTTCAAACCCCGCCAGACTAGAATTTACACTGAATGTGTTCTTTTCTTACATTTTGTACAGTTTATGAAGTAATGTCCAGTGTCTAGAATTTTTTTTACCAATGCTTTTTATCTGAAATGAAATCATTATGTAGGAATGATCCAGTTATTCAATTAATGATCCAGTTATTCAATTACGTGTAAGGCTGTAATAACCAGCCCGATTGGAATTTACTATCACAGTGGATGGGTTAACTTCGGTGGTTCAACATTTAGGCCCAGCGTTATGTCCATATCCTCGCTCGACATATTTGACAGCGATAGAATTGCAGAAAAATGAAGGTAAAGTTGGTTTTTTCTTCATATCTAAGAATTACAACAAACTACAGATGCCTGCCATTATTTTATGGTTTTTTTTGGCAATCAAATCCTTGCACTCCATATCCTTGCAATCAAGCTTTTGAGCCTATTTTTATTGATTTATACACCCTTCTGTTATTTGATTTTGTTTGACCAAACCTGCAACTATATTATTGAAAATTATCTAATCAGACCTTTACCACTAATAAAATTGGTTGTGTGACTGTTAAGTAGATCCAATATCGATTAGTTAGTCAAACTTGATAAGGAATATCACGATTTAGATATGGCTGGCTTAGATAGAGTGCTGGAGATGCCCTAGCACAATGTACTCTCATTTATCAGAAATGGAGAGAAATTCCCATGTCAATCAGGGAAAAGGAGAATATTCTGAGTTAACTGCTGGACAATACAACCTTACTGTAGTGATTGAAATTTAGTAAGTGTCACATGCCTTATCTCTATATTAATGTTGAGTACAATGTACAAAAGTACCATAGAATGGTAAGGAATATACTAAAACTAAACCAGGGCTGTTCTTGAGGCAGGGCTGCACCCCGCCTAGGGCCCCATTTTTGTCGTTCTCTAATTAAACAAGTATATTTGTTATTATACAAGGCCATATACAGAGATACGTAGTCCTAATGTCCTCAATTTCCAAATATAATCTCGAACTTTGTAACTATTGTAGGGTGCAATTGAGTTACTTTACATCGCCTTTTAACCAACCATTTCTTACACTATTTTCCAAAAGTAGAGCAGAGTATACTATTGGTTTACAAGTCAACACCCTTTTATTTTTAACTCTAGATATTCACATATCCTTTTAGTAATGAAATTTTGACGGCATGGCATTATAATTGACGAATTAGCGTACAATGGATATTGCATTGTTTTTCCTTTGGAATGTGTTGGCGCCAAAAACGTGAAGAGGGTTTCTGGTTGCAACACCCGGACGAACACCGAGTTCAAGTGTGCGCGAGCGTGCCAATCGATTTGACCCTGCAATCGATAAGGGAAATAGTTGTAAAATTCAATCAAGCCGACCCTCGGGATGAATCGGTTAAAAATCGGGAATCAGCCAAGAAGCCGATTAGAAAGATAACTAGACTAGTCGATTAAGACTAATCCGAGGGTAAAAGGCAGATTAATTACGAAAGGCGATGCGCAACAAGGCAGAATAAACCGGACACGAAAAAGCCAATGACGATCAAACAATCGGCGATGCGCAACTTTATTTGATCGATGTCGACTTACAGAGGAAAGATTACAATGCTAAAAAGACTAAGAACTACGGAAAGTAAAAACTGGTAGATGTGTTGATTGTTGTGGATGTCCCCCTTCAAGCAGCCTTGGTGCGCCTTATATACCCGCCACCGATCCGAGTCACGATCCAACACGACAACGTGGTCCGAATAAACCGTAGTTTCCTTCCGGTCTCTAGTTTCCAATTATTATCTCGCACGTCAGACGCTTATCCAAATTTCCTGATTCTCTCGTACCTCATCCAAACTCATGCTTTTCTGACGATTCTTCTCGAAATTTCCAAAACTGGTGCAAACATATGCCCCCCATTTTTGGAAGATAACTTGTTATCTTTCAAAAATATGTATCGGCTTTTCATCGATCGGCTTTTTCACTGTTGGTTTAGGGAACTGTGTCAATAACTGTCGCGCCGTCAAATCTTAGTGCGGTTTAATGACAGGTGTCGCCTCAAATTCGCTTCCCGCCACTTTTTACTTTTCACCGTGCTATATATATGCGGGACCCCTTCGGTCACTTTCACGCTTTCCTGCTCTCGCATCCTCTGCAATCGGCTTCCTTCGATTTCTTTGCTCTAGTGATCAACCTCCCTACTCCTTCAGTCGGCTTGAATGGATCCTTCAAAGGTACTCATTCCGATCCCCGAAAGTAATAATCAATATTACTTAAGACCGGTAGGGAACTTCGACGCCGATACGGTGATAAACGTAGAAATCCCGAGACTCCCCTTATCGGCCCAAGGTTACAACGTGAAGGAATGGGGCAAAAGTTTTAGAGCTTGGCCGACGGCGCTCAAGGGATGGAGAAGTTGGTATATTAGAGTATCGGCTCAAAAAAGAGCAGAGTGGGAGCAGATGGGCATAGCCGAATGCCTTCCCTTAAGTCTAGCTTGCCCGGAAGCCAATGAGCCCTTGGTGGCCACGGCGTGCTATTTTTGGTCCGATACTTTCAATGCTTTCCTTTTCCGTCCTGGTCCCGTCGGCCCAACCCTTTTGGATGTTGCTGAATTATGCTGCTTAAGGCCAGATGGAGACCAGCTATCGGCTTACAGTGGAAGACCTCGGTACAGGCTGATCCAAACAAAAGGTGAAGGGTGGTCAAAGTACATACAGCACAATAATAAAGTAAATGGGCTTGTATCGGACGAGGAGCACACAGCCTTCCTCAACCTCTGGCTCGAACGGTTTCTTTTCTGCGGCGCGTCGCTTGGGCCAACCCAGGTGTACCAGTTAGTAGCAGAGCAGCTTGTAGAGGGCCGTCGTCTCGCTCTCGGGAAGATGTTTCTGGGCGCAGTTTACCAAATGATGTTTGTCATTAGAAGTCGACTTTTTTCTGGATTTGCTGAGTTCATTGTCGGCAATATTGGAGGTCCATTGTGGTTCATTCAACTGTGGTTATACAATCTTTTCAGCCGACAACTTATCTCAGAGCCACTTGAAGACTCGGCTTTTCCTCGAGAAGATTACCCTGAAAACACTACTCCGCAATTCAGAGCGAGCCGATCTTGTAGTGAGAGGCTTATAATGTGTTCAAGCGGTGATACCAGATTACCCCGCTGGTGCGAAAAAATATCTCTCCTTCTTCCTTGGTCTAGACAATGCAATTTTCACTCAACAGATTTCTTCTCCTATCTTGACACGATCAATTTTCAATGGCCTTCTTTCTTACACCTAGATGCCGATAGTTACGAGATGCCGGATCGGCGTTGATGCTCTATCGGCTTTTCATCTCTCCTTGCACTCTTCATGTTGGTTTGAATTCCGAAATGTAACTTTCCAACCTTCATATGAATTCTACCATCCTTCCATCTATGCTCGTCAACTTGGCCGGCCAAGTGATTCCTTCTTTACCTCTTCTGGATCGGCTTCAACCCCGAGCTAAAGTGAGGAATTTACTATCGGCTAACATTGTCCCGAAATCGCCGATCAACTTCAACTTTCCAACTCGCCGCACTTTTTCTTAAATTCTCGTCGGGCTATTTGTTTCACTACATGGTGGTCACGATTGCAAGCTCTCTACTTGGACCGTGATCCATGGCGATTATAGAAAGATTTTTGCACGACTATCATGAGCCATCCAGTAGTCTCAAAGAAGCGATGGAAGCGGCGATGTGATTCGAGTGACAGTAGTTCCTTGGGTTATACCGATTCATCTGTAGCCGTAGAGGTATCGGCTTTTCTAAGTAGCTCTTTACTGCTTTCAGTCTCTTTATTATTGATATGCTAACCTTCTCGTGCCTGGTTTCAGACCACCGCTATGAGTGGGAAGGCCGCTGCTGGCCCGTCGGAGGGTGGGTCGAAGGGCAAAAGACCGCACCAATCGGTTGGTTTAACTGGCTATACCTCTGGCAATCTTGGGGTCCAGAGTCCATCGTTGTCGGATCTTACGAAAGGCCGTCCTTCGAGTAAGCATTTTGAGCCGATAACTGCAAGTTCTTCAATCTTTCGATTTAGTTTCCTTAAATGCTGACATGGTTTATTTTTCGGAAAAACTTAAATCGACGAAGGCTCCGCCCGTCGGTGAAGCGTCTTGAACAGTCTTGAGAGCTCTCACAACACATCGGCTTTAGAGGTGAAACATCCTCATACGCCTAAAAGCACCTTATGCTTCATGATACTAACCTTGCTTCAAATCCTTTCGGTAAGCGGTATCATTTCGGTGGTGGTATCTTGACCAATCTTCAGGACACCCCAGCTGCCGACCATTCTGCGCCTTCTCCACCATTGCTTCCTGCCGCATCGCCGCTTCAATCTCCTCCCGTTGCGCCAGTCCTGCCGGCTCTTCCATCGGCTGAGGTTGTGCCAGATGACTTGTCCAACCTTCTCGGCTTCACGCTAGACGAATTGGTGGACCCAGAGGTGATGGCAGCAGACGACTACTCTGTCGACATCCGACAGATTATTGATGAGTCACTGGAAGCATCGGCCTCCGTAGTTAAATCCGCACCGAATATGCAAGAGAAGTTAAATCGGTTTTTATTGCAATCGCCACCGTAGGGCGAGATCCTGCCAACACCGGCCTATTACGACGCGATGGTCGTTGTCGAGGCCGAGCCGCCCCCAAGGTCATGGAAGCACTCTTAACGTTTGTCATCTAGATGAGAGAAAGCAGAGGTTGATGCAGCCAATGCTAGGATTGCCCGACGACAAGCGCAGAAGCCGATCACGCATATACGGATCGGATGGTCGGCTGAAGCCAAGGCCAATAAGAAGAAGTATGATGAAGCTGCGGCGTCACTTATGGCTGCCAAATCTTACGCTTTCGAAGTGGAATTGGCTAAAAAGCAACGAGGAAGAATTAGCCAAAGTGAATCATCGGTTGGCGATAGTCTCATAGAATCGTGAATGTAACGACCTCGTCTTTAAAAGACCGAAGGACGTTCTTAGTCAAGCTGTTGCGAAGGTCAAGGATCAGTCGGCCAAAGTCGTTCCAGTACCCGGTAATGCCAAAGCCGATGAAGCCCTTGTCTCTGACATTACTGAGACCTTAGCCAAAGCTGCCGCGGCGTTATATCTTTGGGTGCTAGAATTAGGGATCTGGTCATGGAACCGTGATCGGACGATGCTTTGATGTAGCCTGTCTCAAACAACTCCTTTTTGTTATCACTTTTTGTTTGTTATGTTTTGTAACACTTTTAATCGGCTGTTTAACCGATTATTCTATCTTGTTTTAATCGGCTTTTTAACCGATTTATTTCTAACCTCTTTGTATTGTACTTCTAATCATGCGCCGATCCAAACGCTAGGATAGTACCGCTTTAGATACTTTCCGTTAATCGCTTTTGGTAACACCAATCCTTCAAGTGTCTCGAGTATATACGCGTTTCCACCAGCAAGCCGATTTATTTTATACGGTCCTTCCCAGGTAGGCGACCATTTACCGAATCGATTATCCTTAGAACCAATCGGCAATATCGTTTTCCAAACCAAATCAGTTTCACTGAAGGTCTTCGGTACAACTTTCTTATTATATGCTCTTGCAACTCTCTCTTTATTCTTCTTAAGCCGATTTAAAGTAACCAGCCTTAATTCTGCTAAGTCATCCAAGTTGCATAGCATCAATTCCTTGTATTCGTCGGCCGATAGATTATTCTGCCTCGCCACTCGCATCGACTCAATGTTTATTTCTATGGGCAACACGGCTTCTTGGCCATATACCAACTGATACGGCGATAATTTAGTTGATCCGTGGAACGCTAGCCGATAAGCCCACAGAGATTCCGATAATGTGGAGTGCCAAGTTCGAGGCTTCTCATCAATTTTTCTTTTAATTAGTTTGATCAAAGTTTTGTTGGACGACTCGGCTTGTCCGTTGCTTTGGCGTATCTGGCGATGAGTTGAGCAATTTGATGCCTAGGCCTTGCGAAATTCTTGAAATCGTTAGACATAAACACGGTTCCTTGATCGGTTGTGATGGTGCGAGGATACCGAATCGATGGATAATGTGTTCATTCACAAAGCCGATAGCTTCTACACTGGTGACCTTTTTGAGCGGAACGGCCTCGACCCACTTCGAAAAGTAGTCTGTTGCTGCGAGGATAAACTTATGGCCTTTGCTTGATGCCGGGAATATTTGACCGATTATATCTATACCCCATCCCCTAAACGGCCATGGCTTGATAATCGGATGTAGAGCCGATCTTTGGTGCTAATTGCACATTTCAAACTTTTGGCAAGTTTGACACCCTTTGTAATACTTAAAACAATCCTCCAACATCGTTGGCCAAAAATACCCGATTAGTCTTAGGATCCACTTCATTTTATGAGCCGATTGATGTCGCCATAAATTCCTTCGTGAACCTCACCCATGGCTACCTTTGCTTCTTCATCGCCTAAGCACCGCAAGCAATCCTTCTAAGGTTCGATAGTATAATTCTCCTTCTAGCTCGACATACTTTAGTGCTTTACGGCGAACCTTACGTGCGATGAGGCTTGGATGGATCTAATAGGTAAGTTTTTATTTACGTCCTCCAATCGGTGGCGTTAACGCATAACCTTTGCTTTGTCAACCAAGTCGAGCGTTTGCGTGTCAATTTGTATTCCCTATAGCCCGACGTTGCTTGAGCTAACGTATTGGCTTTGTCATTCATTTCTCTAGGCACATGGCCAATATGAAATGATGTAAAGGAGTCTATAACTTCAAGGCAATGCTCCAGATATTTTGACAACACCTCATCGTTACATCTAAATTCTCCTTTAATTTGTTGTACTACCAGCAATGAATCACCATAGGCCTCTACATTACTTACTCCGACACTTTCCAACAATTGAAGTCCCTTAAGTAATGCTTCATACTCGGTTTGGTTATTAGAGCATCGGCCATTGAGCCGATATGCGAACTCAGTACTATACCCCTTTGGCGAAATCAACACAACGCCTATTCCGCTCCCTTCTTGGCAGACCGATCCGTCAAAATATAGCCGCCAAGGAGCTACGTCAACTATCCCCGCCATGGTATCGTGCCCTGTAATGAAATCGGCTACGGCTTGACATTTAACAGCTTTAGCCGATGCATATTGCAGATCGAACTCGGTTAAGGCATATGCCCATTTCCCAAGTTGTCCTCTCAAAATTGGCGCAGACAGGATATACTTGATGATATCGGTTTTGCATATTATTATACAAGTCGATGCCAATATGTAATGCCTTAATCTGGTGCAGGCGAAATATAATGATAAACATAGTTTTTCTATATAAGGATACCTGATTTCAGTTTTCAAAAGTCGTCGGCTGAGATAGAATATCACGCGCTCTTTGCCATTGACTTCTTGTACTAACATGGCCCCGATAGTTTCTTTTTCAGACGACACATATAACTTGAAGGGAATTCCCTTCTGTGGTGCGGCCAGGACTGGTGGTGATGCCAAGTATTTTTTGATGTTATCAAAAAGCTTTTTGCTGATCGGCTCCCCACACGAAATTCTCATTGCCTTTTAACTTTAGTAATGGCGTGAAGGCTTGAATTCTACCAGACAGATTTGAAATAAATAGTCTTAAATAATTGATTTGGCCGATCAGTTTTTGTAACTCGTTCTTGCACGTTGGCGGCTTAGTATCTACTATGGCCTTAACCCTCTTCTGGTTGACCTCAATCCCCCTTTGATGCACCATGAAACCGAGGAACTGACCAGCCGATACACCGAACGCACATTTCAAGGGGTTCATCTTTAATCCATGAACCCTTGTGTTTTTGAATACTCTTTCTAAATCGGCCAAGTGCTGATGACCATCTTTAGATTTTACTACCACATCGTCGATGTATATTTCAACAATGTGGCCGATTAGATCGTGAAAGATTAAGTTCATGGCGCGTTGATAAGTGGCGCCTGCATTCTTCAGGCCGAATGTCATCACTGGCCATTCATACAACCCTATCGCGCCAGGGCACCTGAAGGCCGTTTTGGGGATGTCGGCTTCGGCCATGAGTATTTGGTTATATCCAGCATTTCCATCAAGAAAACTGATAATTTTGTTACCTGAGGCAGCATCGATAAGCATGTCGGCTATGGGCATTGGATATTCATCCTTTGGCGTGGCTTTGTTCAAGTCTCTGAAATCGACACATACTCGAAGCTTACCGTTCTTTTTCATGACAGGAACAATGTTGGACACCCATTCAGCATATCGGCAAGGTCTTATGAAATTGGCCTCTAATAACCTTTCAATTTCTTCTTTTATCATATCATACAATTCTGGGTTAAAACGCCGAGGTGGCTGCTTGTATGGCCGATAACCTGGCTTGATAGGCAGCCGATGTTCAACTAATTGTCGGCTTAATCCAGGCATTTCATAGTACTCCCAAGCAAAACAGTCCCTGTACTCTCTAAGTATTTTAACCAACCTATTTTTGTATTCTGAATCTAAATTTGCACTTATAAAAGTTGGCATTTTCCTATCTCCTCCTCCTATATCGACTTCTTCGAGCATATATCGGCAGAAGTGAAACCTTGCCCTAATTTTTCTTTTTGAAAATCTTCAATGGCCATACGAACTTATCGTATGTCGATAGCTCCTCACTTTGTCTTGTAGAATATGGATCATTTTGACCCCATCTTCTCAAGACTTCGTTCGCCGTCGAATGTGCACGGCTTGACACTGATCGGCGTGAAACCTGATTTCCCGATGCATATGAAGTCACAATCGTCTAGTGTCTTACCCGATATGCATTCTGCTTCTTCATGCGGCCAATTTGCATCAGAGCTGGCCATGGCAATATGAGCCGATGTATCGGCTGTAACAACTTCAACTTCATCACCGTCCCATTGAACGAGAAGCTGGTGCATAGTGGAGGGGATACAACAATTGGCATGTATCCAATCTCGTCCAAGAAGTACGCTGTAACTCCCTTTGGCCTCAATCACAAAAAACGCGGTCGGCAAAGTTTTTCGGCCGACGGTCAACTCCGTAACCAATACCCCTTTTGCTTCAGTGGGATCGCCTGTAAAATCGTTCAGCACCATATTTGTCTTGATTAGGTCTTCATCGGTTTTCCCCAACTTCTTGCATGTGGAGAGTGGCATTAAATTTACGGTAGCTCCCCCGTCCACAAGCATCCTTGATATCGGCTTTCCATTGATGTAACCTTTTAAGTACAACGGCTTTAGATGCCGATGTGGATCTTGTGGCTTCTCAAATACAGCATCCTGTGCTCCTAGACATAATTGAGCAAATGTATCTTTAGCCGATTCTGTTTTAATTCTGAACTCGGCTGGTAGAGTAAACACCATGTTGATATCCATGGGAGGAGTGTCATCTCGAATCATTGGTGATAGTAAATCATCTGAAGAATCTGACTCATTATCGGCTTGTTCTTTTCTCCTCCATTCCTTTTTGGCAAGTTTTATCGGTCGCAACTCGTTGAATGTTTTATCTCTCTGTCTTTCTTCTTCGGCCTCTCTTATCTCTTGTGTCTTTAAGCGTTGGAGCCGTCTGCATTGCGATCGGCTAAGTCCAATTGGGCACCATCTAGGCTTAGGTTCGACTGGCTTGCGGATTTTACCAACCAAGTTCTCAGCAGTCTTTTCATTGTTCTGGCTTAGTGCGCCCAACCTTTCTTTCATCGGTCTCTTATGTCCTGGCTTGTCTTGATCCTGCGTTGGCCTAAATAGGCGCTCTTTTACCGATCGCCTCGGCCCATTTTGCGGGTAATGCTCCATGGGGCATGTTCTTGAGGATGGTAGTGCCATGCCCTTTTCCCAGCAAAACTGCCAAAAGGGACATCTTTCATGAGAACTTTCTGCGTTGTTTGGCCGATGCAGATTATTTGGCCGAAACGCATTGTTTGGTTGGCGAGACTGCTGTTTTTGCCGGTAGCTCACTCTTTCATATTTCTCAAGCAACTGCGAGAAAGTTGGCCTGGGTTTGAATGCCGGTTTTCTGGGCGGAGATCTTTCGGCTTTATACCACCGTCCAACTTGCAATTCCCCTTTTGGTTTTATAGTCCTCGAATTCTTCCCATCTTGATCGGCTTCAATTTGAAGTGAGCCGATCGTTATCTTCAGTGTTTCCCCTTGCGAGCTTGATTTTATGTTAACTTGCCGCGTTGCTGAGGGTCTTTCATCGGCAATCTGTTTCCCTTTGCCGGAGCACTGAACCATGTTGATTGGGAAGGGGTTGATGTCGACTTCCATTGCCGGTTCTTCTGCAAACTTGAGCCGACCGTCTTCTATGGCCGACTGTATCTGCTGTCGAAAAATATTGCAATCATTAGTGTTATGAGAAAAGGAATGATGCCACTTACGAGATCGCCGTTTCTTGATTTAAATCGGTGACGATGAGGGTGTGCCCTTCAGGTAGTCGTATCAGTTTTTCTTGTAATAACATGTCAAATATGCGGTCGCACTTGGATACATCAAAAGCGTACTTTACTTCCGACTTATTCCTAGTCGGCTTAAGCCATGAACAGACAAGTGGTTTTTTAGGACCTTTTACCCATTCGGCTATGTTTATGTCTGCTTCATCTTCAGAAGTTTCGCTTGAACTATACTCGACCATGTTCACTTTAGCCTTATCTTTGCCATTGTTTAACCTGAGTTTATCTTTGAATTCTTTATTCAAATATCGGCTCTCTTGTGCCGATACACGATGAAGCAGGTGACTTAAGTCAGTAAATTCCTGCCCAGTAAGTTTTTCTTTAAGTGGGGGAATCAACCCTTGGAATGCTAAATCGGCTAGTTGGTTATCGGGTAATACCACCTTGGCGGCGATTTAGCACCTCTCTAAATCGTCTAATATAATCGAAGCGATTCACCGAATTTTTTGCGGACTGAGACTTAGGTGCGAAATTCTCAATTCTAAGCTACCAGAGAAAAAGTATTCATGAAATCGACTTTCTAAATCATTCCAAAAATGGACTGAATTTGGCGGTAGATTAGTAAACCAAGTGAAGGCAGTTCCTGATAAAGACAAAGGAAAAAGCCTAATTTTTAGCCCATCGGATTGAGCCGCTTCACCGCATTGAGCGATAAATCTTCCAACATGCTCTAAAGTAGTGACTGAATCATCCCCTGAAAACTTCGCGAAGTCGGGAATCCTAAAGTTATGGGGATCGGCATGCGGTCGATATAATCTGGGTACGGCTTTCTATAGCCGATTGTTTTTCCTTTGGGCTGTAAACAAGCCAAAGCGATCTCTCAAGACCACGGAAATCTGATCAGCCCAATTGTTAGCCGATGGAACACTAGGGTTTGGCCAACTATTTTGGGTAGTATCCTGCCCCGAGTGTAAACTCGGCGGTAAACTTGTTCTAGCCGATGGATCTTTATTGTTGCCACGATTCGTATCCATCGGTTCGGGCAGCCGTAACCTCGGGCAATGGAATAAACGGCTCGGTGTACGTGACTACTTTATACGGAACCGGATTTCTAGCCTGGGTTGGTCCTTGAGGATGTTTATAATTTCTATCTAATTCAATCGGCTGAGAAGCCAACTGGACATAGGGAGTCCCTGATAAAGATGGATCTATTTTTGCGGCATCGGTATATGCATGGTAATGAGTATCAGGGCTTGGGCGAGGATTTCTTGGTGCCAACACGATGGGTTGGGTCGGCATTAGTGAGGTACGGTGCGACACCTTAATCGTGTTGGTGGTTGGTGCCACGGAATATACGGATCGTGGGCGATGGGATGCGGATCCGGCAATCCCTAAGTTGCCAACTCTTGGGCAACCGTTTTTACGCTATTCTCGATCATCGGCTTTAAAGTTGTGACCAAAGCCGATGATTGGTTAATGTCGTGATGCACAGTTGCTCAATCATAACAGATAACTTCGGCTTGGTGGCATGTATCGGCTTCACGAGTCGATGTGACACCGGCCGCCAAGCGGGTTTAGTGTTGGTAGTGCCATCTTCTGCGTGACTCCACGCCGGTTTTTGATAGCAACTCAACATCAATTCTTCGGGGCAGCTTTTGATCTTGATTTCCTTGCGTTGCTCACGGAGTTAAATCGTCAAAGTAGGGACGATTATGGATTCGATGCTCACATCGGTGGTGCGATGGACTTGCTGCGATCATCTTCTCGTCTGTCCCACCGGCATGCCAAAAATGTGTTGACGCAAAAAGCGTGAAGAGGGTTTCGGTTGCAACACACCGGACGAACACCGAAGTTCAAGTGTGTGGCGTGCAATCGATTTGACCTCGCAATCGATAAGGAAATAGTTGTAAATTCAATCAAGCCGACCCTCGGGATGAATCGGCTAAAAATGGGAATCGACCAAGAAGCGGATTAGAAAGATAACTAGACTAGTCGATTAAGACTAATCCGAGGGTAAAAAGCGATTAATTACGAAAAGGCGATGCGCAACAAGGCAGAATAAACCGGACACAGGAAAAAGCCAATGACGATCAAACAATCGGCGATGCGCAACTTTATTTGATCGATGTCGACTTACGGAGGAAAGATTACAATGCTAAAAAGACTAAGAACTACGGAAAGTAAAAGCGGTAGATGTGTTGATTGTTGTGGATGTCCCCTTCAAGCGACCTTAGTGCGCTTTATATACCCGCCACCGATCCGAGTCACGATCCAACACGACAACGTGGTCGAATAAACCGTAGTTTCCTTCTGGTCTCTAGTTTCCAATTATTATCTCGCGACGTCAAACGCTTATCCAAATTTCCTGATTCTCTCGTACCTCATCCAAACTCATGCTTTTCTGCCGATTCTTCTGGAAATTTCCAAAACTGGTGCAAACAGAAAGATTCAATTTTCTTTCAACTACATACAAATTGTGATTTATTATATAATTGCAAATTTTATAGCATGTATAAACATTTCTTGAGCTAAAACACTTTATAGTCTAAAATGCCACGACTGGCCCTGAACTAAACATCACCTTCTTTCTAGATCTCTATCGTACACATAAACTAAGGACTTGCTGAGGAATGTACAGAATGTTTAAGACAAGCTATAAACGATATTTGGCCATTGGGTAGGTAGTAATGTTCATCGCTGGTGAGGGGGATTACTTCACACCCCGATAGCCGAAAGATTGTCCATATTGTTAGACAACCACTAAAGTACACATGCTAGCCTCAGCAAAAATGGGAGGTTGCTGCAATTAGTGAGGAAGCCACATCGTTGTGTTGGCCAACGTCAAATAAGAGAAGTGACTGACATAGGACAAGAGGAAATCATGCATGCATGACATCCTACATGTGCATATACATATATGCATTCATACAAATAGAAGCAAATGTGAGAATAGCTTGGAGTAAAGATGGCGTTACCACTGTAAATATGCTTTGGGCCATTGGAGAGAGCATGATGGGTGTCTCTAGCGGGGATAGGTAATGGTTGCACTTGTGTGCAGATATTGCAATGGTTCGCATTAAGTAATAATTAGAAAGAAGTAGAAGATAGGATGTGGTAGAGTATTGCATTGGAAGGGTAGCAGCTAAGAGAGATCAATTAAGAATTGGGTTTGCTGTTGGAGGTTGAAGTAGAAAAGTTGTGGGACGATCGAGAAGGGATAGAAGACACACTTTTCAGTGGGGTAGATGGCGTGTGCGAAGTTAAGTTCAAGGCAAGTTGCCTATGGTACATCGTTGTATGCATGAGCAATGCACTCTAATATCATGTAAATAATTAATGTATTGCTTGATACTAAATAGAGGTACATGTGCTACATACATTTTCAAAAAAGAGTTACTAATAGAGGAAGAATAGGAGTATGCAACTACATGATCCATGCACGATGAAGAGTTACTACGTTTCTATGAACCCCAGAAACTTATTTTGCTCAATGTTTTTTTTCCATCAAAGCTCATACTTCAATTACGTTTCTCAAGTTGTGTTTTACTTCAAACTTCTATTATCATTTCTATTATTTATGTTGTCTTCAAAATCTAAAGAGGCTACAAGATACATTAATATATTCTCAAGTAACTAAGTTATATTATTTGACACTACAAACTTTAAAACAAAGCTAACTGCACAAATGTGCGGACGACCCTGCTAGTTAACCAAATCTTGCATACACATGCATTTAGGTAGGCATGTTACATACTGTTCCTTCCATAAATTTAAATCAGTCTATGTATGATCTTCTACTGCTCTTGTAGGTCTGCTCGTTTCCTCCTCTTCATTCTACTTGTTTCTCCATTGTCATGTGGAGGAGCCTCGTTGAGGCAGTAAGAACTAGAAACATATATCTAAATACATGTCATATGGGTTTTGTTTTCTTTCCTTTCATCTACTATTTATTAGAGATTTTTCTCTCCTCTATGGTGTCTGTTAGAGTTTTTTTTTCATATCATAAGTTGAGATATGGCCAATTAGTTTAGTGCATTGTAAACTTTTGCTACTTTTGTGTTCAGTTTCGACTCCAATCTTCTTTTAAGGGTCATAAGAGGCCATGTGGTAGTTGTCGGTGTTTCGTAAACCGGCAAGTAAATTTGTAAGTCAAGGGGTCGCGTGCTCCCGCTTCCTTGAATGGTTAGACTACAGGAGCCCAAGGTTTATACTGGTTCGGGCTGAATGTCCCTACGTCCAGTTCGTGTGGTGGTATTGTATTAATGGGGCGCAGCTGCGTTGGATTACAACTTCGGACGGTTCGAGGAGTTCGATACTCTTGTGATGGCTTGGATGTGTGGGCGATCCCCCCCCTTGGGGTCCCGCTCCTCCTTTTATAGACACCGGGAAGGCGGGTTACACGGGAGTTCGGAGGATATGCGAAAACAAGGAAAGGGGTGCCTAACGGCTAGGCGTTGCACCCTATGCTGAGGTGTCGAGTCTTCGGCCTTGAAGTTTGTTCCAAGGTTCTGGCATTCGTCCGCCAACTGCCTTCGCCATATCGGGTGGGTATACATACGGAGTTGGTGCGGATGTCCCGTTCCTCCGGGAAACGGCGTACCGGCCCCCTGTGCGCATGCCCAATGCTGACGTCTGGGCGACCGGTCTCGGGGCTTGCCTCGGGAGGGTGCGTGTCTCTTTACGGTACGTGACCGCGTGATGGGATAGCTGCTTGACTTTGGCGTCCTCTGGGATTGCCTCGGGACGGACCCACCTGCTCCTGGCGAGGGCGTTGTGTTCGTGAGACAGGTGTTTACCCCGTGGCTAGATGGCGTTGCGGTGGAGGCCCCGATTTGAAGCTCGTCGAGGGCTGCATCGGGGAACACAGTCAGCGCATCGAGTGATCCCGGGAGGCTCTGCGGCCGTCCGACCTGGGATCTTGGTCGGAGCCTTCGGGGGGCTCCGACTATCGTTCGAGGCCTGTGGCTTCGGTGAAGGCCCACAGCTCCTTTCCGTCCATGAGAGTCCCTGTTGCTCAGGTGGGCCTGAATTGGCCCACCTGAGCTTCTGATTGCTACGGATGATAATCCCTCTTTGTAAAGAAGAAGTCCAGGCTGTGGGGTACCCCAGGTATAAATATTCGTCAGTAGCCCCCGGGGTTGCCCTAGAACGTCTTGCGTTCTGGGCGATCCGTCTCCTTTAATTGCCAACCGTCTTGATGCGCGATCTCTTTTCCGCGTTGTGGCTCTGCCGTGTAGAAGTCCCGAGCCCCGAGCAGGTCGGAGAAGCTAGTTGGGGGTTATCGAACATTGGACGGTTGGTAGCTGGCAAGGCGTCCCGTTAGCCCGGCTTTGGGATTCCACCGATTTGGTCGTGAACCCTACGGAGGTGTGCACGAGAGGTGTTGCCCGATCCGAGCCAGGCGGGTTCATGTGACCGGCGGGATCATACTGGATTAGTAAGCCGACTCTGCTGGGTGTGGCGCTCTGACGTGAGTGTAACCCGAGCCCCGGCGGTCGGAGAGCTGATTGGGGGTTTCGACTAGAAGCTGATCCTCGTTTGGTGGGCGCTGCCCGGTAGCGAGGAGGCCCTCGTGCCTTGACGAGGCCCCGGCTCCTGGGTGCTCGTTTTGCGTCGTGGTGGGCGTGTTGTCGGTGGTTTTATCTGGGAGTTTTGTCGTGGGGCGTTCCCCCCGAACCCTCGTTTGGCGAGGCTATCCGTGGGGGGAATAGCCGCCGTCTGTCCCACAGGTACGCCCCGTCCGCAGGTGTGGGACCTGGAGGGGGTGAGCAGTCACGTGCTTGCCTGGCGCCGGCTTGAGCACCGCGCTCGTGGAGCTACTGACGGGTTATCCGAGTGGGCCCCGAGATCCTCCCAAGGGATCTTTTTCGGCCAGACGGTCCACGAGTCGGGCGTCCAGACCACTGGGGCGACCCATAAGAACCTTTCTTTACTCGATCCCGTACTGGGCCCCGAGTCGTCAGCCGACCCGGGGTGCAGCTGGCTGCCACCCTACGATGGATTCCCGGAGAGTGTGAAGTATGGTCTCGGACACGAGTTTTGGCGATTGGGTCCTCCGCCGACCCAACTAGGGGCCCACTGGGGGCTCACCTCGTTCTCGTCCCTTACTCGTTTCGTATTCCAGGGCGACCTCAAAACCTCTTGGGTTGTCAAGGCTTCGAGCCCTGGGGCGTCTGAATACTCTGGCCGCCTCGAGGCCATTCGCGGCCCGGCGGACTTTTTACCGATATGGCCTAGTTGGCCCATTCTGGAAGCTAGAATAAGTAGAGGGCCGTGGGGCGGGGCGCCAGCGGTAGTGCTCCTGGCGCCCTTCCGTCCGGCATTAAATGCGAAAAAGATTTGAAAGGATATGTCTTCGTTGGGGGCGCTGCGTGGTGGCGCCACGGGCCACTCGGCGCTCGTCTCGAGGCGACGCTCGCCTTGACCGTCAGTCTGTTTGGACGGCGCCCGTTTGGTGCCTGCAAAAACCTCTGGAGGCGTTCGGACGGTGTTGCATTTCCTTTCTTGGCGCAAGCACCTTCACCTTAAGAGGAGAAAGCAAAAAAAAAAAAAAAAAGGGGGCAAGGGTTCGTTCCTTACCCTTTCTCGTCTTCCATCCTCGCGCCGCCGGAAATGTCGTGGCCTGAATGCTCCATCTTGCCCAGCCGCGCACAAGGCTTGGAGAGGAAAGGGTTCCTCCCGCCGTTTGACGTCTCGCGGTGGAGGGTGCCGACGGGGGCCGCGGTCCCTTTCTTGGCAACAGATCGTGGTGCTGCCTCTTTTCTGGAAAGCGGGTTGGACTTCCGCTCCACTGGTTCGTTCGCGGATTGCTGCACCATTATAGGGTCAAGGTGCACCAGCTCAATCCCCACGGAGTGCTTCACATCGCGGTTTTTATCACGTTGTGCGGCGTTCCTGGGGATCGGTCCCCACTTGGCGCTCTGGAAGTACTTTTTCCACGCCAAGTCGAGAAGGATCGGTCGACAGGTCCCCTAAGCTCATGGGTGGCGTAGCTCTTGAATCGTCGAGGCGCCCGGCGGATTATGTCGATTTGAAGCTGCCGTCGTCGAGCAAAAGGTGGCACTCTGAATGGTTCTCGTCACGGAACGGGAGAGTGCCTGACCTTCTTGGTTGCAGCGCCATGGCGAGGAAGAATGGTCTGGGGGCTTGGCGGGGAGAAGAACAAGGTGGAGGTGATCGTCGGCGGGATCAAGGCCAGTCTGTGAGGGCTGGCCGCGAGTGGTTGTCGTGCGCGCTTTCATGAAGATGCGCCTTCAACCCCTCATGGCGAGGGACCGACCCATGTTCCAATATGGGGGGGTCCACGACCCCATGCGGATGGTGGAGGCGGAGCTTGTCGAGTCGGAGGTCGAGGCTAGGGTGGCCGCCGTGTTGGTCGGTTGCGCCACCGTGGCGGTGGGTGGCCAACCCGAGCCCTTTTCGGTGAGTTATCCTCCAGACCTGGTAAGCCGTGCTGCCTGTCCCTTTCTTTCCCTTCTCCATTCAACGCGACCTTTCGTGCCTTGCCTGACTGGCGTCTTTATGCCATCCAGGGGTTGGCCGGGATGGTTTCCCGGGTGATACTGCCGGAGGAAAAGGCACAAAGGGCCACGGCCCGCAAGATTTCCGAGCAGCGGGAGTCCGCTCGGAAGAAGCGGAGGGAGGAGTCAAGGAGGAGGAAGAGGAAGGAGCGCCTGGCGAGGGTCGCCCGGGGCGAGGATGCCTCCGAGTCAACCATCATTAGGACGGGCGACTCGGAGTCGTCTTCGAGCACCGATGGTGACGGCATTTCCGATCCGTACCGCAAGGTCTTCTTCGTCGTTGGTCCACTGGCGAATTAGGCGGAGACTGGCGGCGGCGTCGTCGTCGTCGCGCCCAGAGAGGTGCCTCGAGGAGGCATCTCTGGACAAGCGAAGCGATTGTCTTCGCCGGGAGGTCGGTGAAGAATCGGCTCACGCTTCGGTCGTCGGCGGTGATGGGGCGCTCGAGCGTCGGCTGGCCCGCCGTGGCTCGGCGTCGATCGCCGCCCGGTGGTCGGGATCGGCGCAAGAAGCGGTCGGAGGGCCGGGACATAAGGAACCCCAGCGCCGCCGAGCGGGTTTGGGCCTCGTGTGGAGAGTCGAGATGGGGAGGCGACCTCCGCCACCGCCGGCAGGGGCCGTCCGCCTACGTGGTCTTGGCGATCGGCTGGCCTCGCCCGTCGCCGCCCGTGAGACCTCTGGTAACCGGCCAAGCAGGAGGCGGACCTCTGGCGGGGCTGCGGACTGGCCGAGGCGACCGCCTATCTGCTGCCAGAACTTCGCTGGAGGGGCAGCCAGTGTGGCGCAGCGGTGGCGAAGCGGGGATCGAGCCCGATCTCCCGCCTGCCGGGGGGGCCCGACCTGTGCTGACCTGGGGCGGCCGTGACCCTACCGGCGAGCCGTTGTTTGTGCTGGATGACGATGCAGAGGCCGAGCTGTGGAGGACCTTCGAGGACGGCAGGCGGCGGATCGCGACTCAGGTGGATCAGGCCCAGAAAAGCCTGGCCGTTGCTCTTCGTTGTGTTGATGAGGTGTCAGGCGTGATTTCTGGGGTGGATATCCCAACCGGCACGGTAAGCGAAGTCGATGCCTTAGCTTCAGTGTGCGACTTGTTTTCGACGAACAATGAGTCTGATGGGGCGTCCGCTTTTTGCAGGAACTGAAGCTCCGCTCGGCGAACAAAACCGGGTTCCTCCGAATCCTGCGGTCAGGTGAGAAGCCTTACTGTCTTCAGCGCCGAGTGGCTGTGCTCGGGGCATACTGGGGCGTGAGCGGGTGGGCGGCAGAGATCGTGAGCTTCGAGTCCTTCAGCGAAGAGGCCAACAGCGAGGATCTGCCGTCGCCGCCGCGGAGGAAGTCGCATTTGTCGAAGTGTCCGCCTCAGACGAGCGTAACCAAGTCGGGAGGAGCTTGATTAGAGAGGAGCGCCGAAACGAAAGGGGGCCGGGCCAAGGCAAGAAGGATCTCCAACGTTTGGAGGCTTACGTGGTCGGTGAGCCACGACTCGGCTGAAGATTTTGTTATCGTGAGTTGCCCGGTATGCTTCTGACGCTTATAGTGGCCTGTAGAGTTGCGGAAAAGACTTGATAATGCCGCGGAAGCGCAGAAGTTGGTCGAGGAGGAGCGTGGCGCGATACTCGCGTCGCGTGGTGTAGTTGGCGGAGAAAAAGTTGGCGAAGGATGACTGTCGTCTGCGGATTGCGGTGATGACCCTTGAGAAGCCGGCGAAGTCTGCAAACCGGTGCTCGGAGGCTGCCGTGCGAGCCCGAGCTCTCTCGCTCTGTTGGTTCGCGTCTTTGGAACGTCGGCGCTTCGGTGAGCATGGGAGCCGAGCTCGGGTTACTCGGCGCTTGTTCTCGTCGCCTCCCATTATAGCGACATTGACGAGGTCATCGGCGATTAGGGTCGCCAGCAGATCAAACCGAGCGAAGCGGTCGAGGAGCCGAGGACTCGGATTGACCCGTCGCCGCAACGATCGCCCGGTAGGATATCGCCGAGGATATCCTCCATCGGGATGAGGGAAGATTAGTGCTTTGGCTTTTGTTGGTGTAGGGAATTTGTTGAGCGTTGGTTTGAAGTTTGCTTGGGTCGGTCGGATCGGCCCTTGAATCCGATTTTTGCTGATTCGTCCCCACGATAAGCGCTTTATGACCGTAGCCGAAAACGCGAAGGTTAGCCAAGCATAAGTCGGTGCGCTTATTAGTGGTGTTTGAGGAGGCAAAAATAGCCATTTTAGGATTTGGGATATTTTGCTCGGTGCCTGCGTGGGGCTGAGCGTTCTTGACCGGTAGTGGTTCCCATTACTTGGGCATTTCCTTCTTCGCATAGCGTATCGCCATAGCAGAGTAGCCGAGGCGTGGGCCGTAGCCTTTCGGTCGATGGGGTTGCGCTAGAAGAACAGAGTGGCGGTCGGGTCATCGATCCGTCTTGGCGTGTGGTGTTGTAGCCCCCGAGTGGTGCGTGGGGGCCGATGTGTCGGCCGCCGCGCAACACTTGAGTTCGGGAGAAGGGAAAAACAAGCTTAGGGAAGGATTGTCTTAGCTGTGTTCCGGTTTTCTTCATAGATGGTCTGCTTTATTTGTGCGACGCGATCGTGGCGGCTGGAGGCTTAAGCGAAGAGTTGTGGTGCGCCTCTGTTAGGCGGTGCCCCCCTGCGAGTCTCTCGCATTTAATGCGGGAGGAGGAGAATGGCGAGGGCTGTCGTGTCACTCACAGACCGCGCGGAGTTAATCTGTGCGTCGGCGCCGTCAAACAGCGTCGCCTTCTTGATTGCCATACTGCCCATATAAATAGGTTGAGGGGGGGGAGAGGGGGCGACAACGACCACGTCTGGCCAGATATACGCCGCCGCGCCGTCTCTTCATCTTTTGTCCCAGTTTCCTGACCCAGCGAGAGATGGCTGGTGGCGGTGATGATCGGAGGGCCGAGAAGCGAGTGGCCGAGGCGAAACCGCACGGCTCGGTTCCCAAGAAGTCCCGCGCCGGTGCAGGATCCTCGCCCGGGACGACGAAGATTAAGATCACGCTGCCTTCGTCAGTCTTTCGCATCGGGAACCCTCAATCGAGGTAAGGGTCCGCCGACCGATGTTGGGGCTGCCTTGATCTTGTTTTTTGCTTACGCGGGGTTTCTTCTTTCCTCTCCTAGCGCTTCTCTCAGCTTGGTTCCGCCACCCCAGACGCACGAGATGGCGGTTGTCATTCCGCTTGCGGCACCGACTGGTCTCCCCGCGATGGGAGAATGCGGCGAACTTAGAAGCGGCTTGGCGGCCTGAGCCTCCTTTGATGCCGATCTACGCCTTTGCCGCCGTGAAGCGGATGTGTTTTAGCGTGGCGCGAGTCCGGTCGAAGGAGCTCGTGAAAGGCGCTTGACGAGGCGCAAAGCCTGGCCTTCGAGCCATTGTCGCCGAGGAGAGGTGGCGAAGGATTCGGAGGAAGCGGCGAGTGGCGGTCTCGGCGAAACGCCAGCGCCCGCATCGGACGTGATGCCGCGAGCGCAGCGCATCGCAAAACATCTGGGCATGCTTCGCCCTGCATTTGAAGCATCTCGCGGGAGCTTAAGTGGCTCGAGTAAAATTTACTGCACGAGCCTGGAGCGTTCGACGAGGCGAAGACGCGCCGGGCTTACCCAGCGGCGAAGCTTGGAGGACCTCCCGAGCTGCGTGGTAGCGCGCCGCGCGAGGGGCAAGGGATTGCGGTCGGCGTTGCGGATGCGTGCTTTGGCTACGCCATGTGGACGCCCTTTGATGCGTATCTGACCATCGCCGGGATCGTGGCGACTCCACGAGATCTTGGCGAAAGGTGCATCTGGCGGCGGGCGATGGCAGGTTTAGGCGTGGTCACTGCAGGCCCCGAGGTCAGCAATTCCGATGATGACGACGATGATGATTTCGCCGGGTGATCCTGCGGGCGCCGATGCAGGATCCTTTTTGTTTTTGCTTCGACGGAACTGCTTGTGTTTTGGGACAATTTGCTGTTGGTGCGTTTTATAATATGAATTGTGTCGCTTGTATTTTCTTCTATAACACGCATTCACTCGGACAGTCATCATCCTCGGGGTCGTCGGGACCCTTCGAACGTAGGTCGGAGTGGTGATTCGTAGATGAAGATACGAGGCAGCCGCGTACGTGGACCAGCTATGGTTCATGGCGCGTAGGTGCCCCCCTTATTCGCAAAGCACTATTTTGTGGTCGTTGCCGCTGGGGCGTAGGTCATAGTACCTGGATCAAAGGGAGCAGAACCAGGCAGAACCAACAGCCGGCAGAATCTTTGGCCTTAGTGGGCTTGCGGTGTGTTCGCACGCATTTGAGCGGGAGGAGAGCGTTGCTGGAGGGTCGTTGTTCGTTCCGCATGGGCATGCCCTTCTCCATGGCCACTTCAACATCGCGTGGCCACTGGGCGGCGTGACGTTTGGGTCGAGATGGGTTACCGTGCGGAGGAACAACGGCCAATCAGGTCACTGCCCCCGTCAAGTGTGAACGAAACAACGGCCTTTGTGCCTTAGTGTGGGCAAGGTGCGGCTGATATGGAACCCTGAGGTTCTAAAGGGATGCAAGCGGTGTTAAGAAAGTGGTTACCTCAGCCTCACAGGCCAAAGCAGCGGGGCGGGTGGCACCAAGCTTGGGCTGCGGCCGGCCGAACGACCGATGCCCGTGGCCGGCGGCTGCTTGCTAGCCGGACGTGCCCGGCCAGAGGCGAGGACGAAGCGTCGCTAGATCGCTGCGGAGATGATGTCCTTCGCCTTGTCCCGTCTGCCGCCGCCAGCGGCAGCGTGGTTTTTTAATGCGCCATGATGGCCTTCGCAGACGAGCCGGGGGCCGGACGAGACATCTTGGCGTCGTGGGCAGGCGTCGGTTGCGGTGCGCCGCCCGCCTATAAATAGGGGTTTGGGCTAAGTAGCATTACTGGTACTGCGTGTCGCTCTTCTTCATCCTTCCTCGGTTTGCTTGTCTGCGGGGTTTGAGCGAGCGAGATGGCGGCGGCGGTGAGGGCGCGAGAGCCAGCAGGCGATCGTCGAGGAGACTCATAAGTACCGGCCCCAAAGGCCCAGCGTGGGCCTTGGTCATCAGCGGCCGTGGCGAGTGAGCTTGTGCTGCCCTCGTCGACCTTCTCCATTTCGAACCCACCGCCGGCGTAAGTTTCTGTGGCTTCGTGGCAGCGTAGCCTTATCTGCTCTCATCTAATGGTGATGCTCTTGTATTTGCTCGCGGCTCAATGGCGTCGGGGCAGCGCCCTCGCCCCCCTCCTCGGGCCGGAGCAGGGGACGCGGTGGGCGGCCGTCGGCGATGGTGACCTTCATGCGCCTCGGGCGTTTGAATGGCGGAGGTGCTATAAGCGTGCCGAGACGCCGAAAAAATGCCGCGGAGAGGCGTGAGTCTGCCGCTCGGAAGCTCTTGGCGAAGTGCGGATCTGCGAGAGCACGAGGTTCTCCTTTCCGTGCCGCCCGTGTCACGAAACATGGGCGAGGCGTGAGGCCTCTGGGGATCACGCGGTTGGGCGAGCGGCTGGGCGCCTGCCGCCAAAGCGATCGCTTTGTGCCTTGCGGATGGCGGGTCCACGGCATACTGCCTCTTGCCTGCGAGGCGTTCCGCTTGCGAGGGCGGTCGCCTCGGTGGTGGCGAATCACGTGCTTGCGTCTTGTGCAGCCCGTAGCGCTTCGCCGGCGGCGGCGGCCGTCGCCCGAGATCGAAGGTGACTCGACCAGCAGCGGGCGAGTGCGGGCGCCTGAGCGGAGATGGTAGCGAAGCGAAGTTCGCCTCGAGGCCTCGAATGATGAGGCCGGAGGAGGAAGGCGCCCGATGCGGTCGGCCCCTCTTTAGGTGGGAAACCTCCTTGGCGCCCCCAGTGCGGCGTCGAACTAACCGGCGGCGGCGCGAAATCTGGGGTTGTTGTGTGGTGCTTCTTTGGAGCATCGAGCCCCCAATGGGCAGGTGGCTTAGGTGCCGGCGCTGCCCGGCGACATCTTGTGTGGCGCTCCTTCGGTATTGCTTTCGTCGGCGAAATCGTCTTTGAGCGGCGTTGGCCTCGCCGCTGCGAGGCCACACTTGCGCTTCATGAGCGGTGTCCGTTCTTGATTCGGGTGATAGATGCATCGTAGTGGCGAGATGTCCTCCTTATCCAAAGCGGTGGTCGCTGCGTGATGCCTCTTTAACTTTCGACAACGAGCTCACGATCCGCCCATCCTTGGCGATGCTTGCGTAAGGTAGGTTGTAGAAGATCGGTATGCCTTTATATACGAATAGCGTAAGAGAAAGAATGCTTGAAGCCAAGTTTGCGCCGTGTTTTGATTGATACATTTCCTTTACGTATCGGGCTCATGTTAGGCGATCGTAGCTCTTGAAACATTTGGGGTTACTCGGCGTGGAGTGCGGCGTGGACACTTTGAAAGTAACGACACGAGGGCAAAAGCTTGGCCATGGATGGCCCTTAGGCCGACTACTTGGTTGCCCAACCACGGGTTCTCCTTCCCTTCTTGGCTGGTTGGTTCGTGGCCTCGAAAATCGCCGGAGTTTTGGTGTGGGCCATAACACTTAGGTTGAGAGGTCCTTTGTTTGGGAGGATCTGAGACCGGTCGGGCAGAGTCTCGGTTCATAAAGAGCACATGCCCTCCAAAGCGAGCCAAAGCGCCACAGAGGCTCGGTGGGTTGTGGGGACCTTGAGGCGAAAAAAACTTTTAGGAGTAGAATTGCAGAGCTTCTCGATGTTCCAAGTGTTTGGAGCGATATTGCCATGACATCCTTAAGTCGGTAGAGTGCGGTAGGAGGACCTCCACGATGGTGAAGGGTCCTTCCGCGAGAAAAGCTTGTGCTTGCCCATGTTGGGCTGGACGGCGGGGACCAGTCACTGCGTTGAAGGCGGCCGGACTGGCGGCGTGGTAGCGGTAGTGCTGTTGGTACTTGGCGACCGTGGGACAGGCCCACGTTCGCGCCTCGTCGAGTTAATTGACCAGCGTCTTCTGTGCTTGAGCCCGTGCCTCGTCGAAGGCTCGGAGTCTTAGGCGCCGTACTCAAGTCGGTTAGCAACAACGCCCGGGCGCCGAATACAAGGAAGAATGGTGTGAACCGGTCGATCGGCTCGGGGTGGTCTGCGAGCTCGAGGAGGACGGAGTGCAGCTCGGCGCCCATAAATCTGCGAACTTCTTCAATCGGCTGAAAATCTGGGCTTGAGCCCGGAGAATCATACCGTTTGCGCTCGACTGATCGTTGGATCGCGGATGGCGGCAACCGCGATCGCGGATATGGAAGTCGTCGCGAGAATTCAAGAATTCTTTCCCGTGAACTGCGTCCCATTAGCCGGTGATGATGGAGTTAGGGACTCGAATCGATAAAGCGATATCGAGGAAGAAGTTGGCCTTTGCACGATGTGATGGTGGCAACCGGTTTAACCGATCCACTTGGTGAATTGTCCACCGCGAGGAGTGGGTGAAACCTCAGGAGCCTTTTGAAAGGTCCGACCAAATCAAGTCCCAGACCATGACGGCCAAGTGATGGGGATCGTCTGGATAACTTCTTGAGCGAGATGAGTTTGTGAGGCGGCGGCATCGCCGCAAGTCACGGACGATTTGTTAGGCGTCGGCCATGGCGGTTGGCCAATAGAACCCTTCTTGAAGCTTTTCCCACGAGGATCGCGAAGCGGCGTGGTGGCGCGATTCCTTCATGGATGTCGAGCAACAACTCCTTCCGCGATCGGCGGGAATGCATTATCTGAGGATTCGGAAGGGCTTAAGCATAGAGGTCTTCTTCGATCGGGACAAGCGATTTAGCCGCCCGAAGCGTCGGGCCTCGGTCGGGTCGTCGGGGAGCGTTCTGTCCGTCAGTCGGTCGATGAAAGGTTTCCTCGGTCGAGTCCGCCGTCGGCCTGTATAATCGACTTCGGGCCTTGGTACGCATCCGGCTGCCGATAGTCGGGCGGCCGCATCGTCGTTAAGTGTCCTCCTGCTCCTCCACGGCGTCTGGTCGGACAGAAGGCTGGTGAAGATCAAGGACAAAAATCCCGGATGGGACCGGTCCCTTGCTTGATGCGAGGTTGGCAAGGTAGTCGGCCTCGCCATTGTGACGTCGGTAGCTGTGATGGAGCTCAAAACCCTTAAATTTTTCTTCGAGCTTGCGCACTTCGCGGCAATAGGCCGCCATGCGGGGGTCGCGGGGCTCCGTCGTCTTCATAACCTGGTCTACGACCAGCTTGGAGTCGCCGCGGACATAGAGCCAGCGAGCGCCGAGGTCGGCAGTGATCCGGAGACCGTTGACGAGGGCTTCGTATTCCGCCACGTTGTTGGTGGCGTCGAAAAGTAGTCGGATGGCGTCTTTGGTTTGTTCCCAAGCGGGAGACAATAGCGACCCGGCCCGGCTCCGTTCTTCGTGTAAGACCCATCGAAGTACATCGTCGATTTTCGGGGTCCTCGAGTCTGGGAGGCGCTGAGGCCTCGGTCCACTTTCGGCGACAAAGTGCCAAGACCTGCGACTTGATCGCCGACCGAGGGACGTAGGATATGTCATGGCCGTTGAGCTCGAGAGCCCACTTGGCTATCCTCCCCGATGCGTCGCGATTGCGGATGATCTCGCCGAGTGGCGAGGATGTTACCACGAGGATGGGGTGCCTGTGAAAATATTGGACCAACTTCCGTTTTGCAATAAGGACCGCATAGAGTAGTTTTTGTACCTGTGGGTACCGGGCTTTGGACTCAGAAAGCACCTCGCTGATGAAATACACCGGCCGCTGTACCTTGAGTGCACGACCTTCTTCCACTCGCTCCTAGCGAGTCTTTGCGCTCTGACGTGTGTCGTTGCGGCGATGTAAAGGAGGGCGACTTATGCGGGCTGGAGGCGACCCGGTACCGAGGTGAGTCGAGAAAGTCTTCAATTTATTGAGGGCTTCTTGCGCTTCTTGGGTCGAGTGAATCGGTCGGATTTTTGAGCGGCTTGTAGGCGGCATCCACGTTCGCCGGGTGAGACGAAGCGGCTCAAAGGCTGCGAGCACCGGTCGGCTCTGACCCCCTTTAGGTCGGCGATTGGGCCCATCTTCAAGATCGCCGAGTTCTTTTTCGCGATTGGCCTCAATCACGCTCGAAAGCGATGAAACCGAGCGGCTTCCCTTCCGGACCCGAAGACACACTTCTCGGGGTTGAGTTTTATCTTGAACCGTCGGAGGTTAGCGAAAGTTTCTTCGGTCGGTGACTAAGTCGTTGGCCTTCCGGTTTTAACGATGAGGTCGTCGACATACACCTCGATGTTCACGGCCAATTTGGCGTCAAAACACGTTGCATACATCGCTAGTCGTTGCACCCATTTTCAACCCAAAGGCATCGTTCACGTAACAAAATGGTCGAGCGGATTGATGAAAGCGATGGCGAGCTGGTTGAACTCCTTCGCTATCTCGGTGATAGCTGAGTAAGCATCGAGAAAAAGAGGATTCGCATCCCGTCGTCGAGTCGGCGACTTGGTAAATCTGAGGCAATGGAAAAGGGTCCTTGGGGCCGAGGCCTTATTCGAGCTCGTATAGTCAACACATTCTCCATTGCGGACTTCTTTTTACAGAACAGGGTTGGCGAGCCACTCGGGGTGGTGCACTTTTTTATAAACCTGCGGCCAAAATCTTGGCGATTACCCCTCCTATGATCTTGCGCTTCGCCGTCGCGCAGTAAGCCTTGGAGCGTTGGCGGCAGACCTCGAGGCAGGTCGGATGTTCAAGGAGTGCTGGCGACTTCGTGGGATGCTGGCATGTCGGAGGGCTTCCGCAAAAGACATCTCGATTGGTGCGGAGGAAGTCGGCGCGCGCCTTCCTATTTGGCGGGGCGTGGCCCCGACCACGCCTGGTCTTAGTCGGATCCTCGAGATCGGCGGCGACCCTGTGGTATCCTCCGGAGACTTAAAGAGCCGGTCTGATTTGCTGGACTCGGGCGGACTCGAGGTTTCCTTGCGGAGGTTTGAGCTCGGCGGACGCGATGGCGTCGAGCGAAGCTCTCTGGCTAACTGCGCTCGCGATTGTAGTCGACTGAAAGGCGGCCGCAGTGATGACCCAGCTGTGCGGCATCTTCAACTTGGGTAGAGTGTAGTTGGGGATCGCCATAAACTTAGCGTATACGGCCTCCCCATGATGGCGTGGTAGGAGCCTGAAATCCCACGACCTCGAAGGTGAGGGTTTTGGTCGCGGAAGTTATCAAGACTCCCAAAGGTGGCGGGCGGTCGACTGCCCGGCGGATAAACTCTTGGCTGGGATAGCGCCATGGAAAGGCACCTTGCTCGGTCGGAGGCAGCGAGGGATCCCCATGGCGTCGAGGTATCGCGTACAAGATGTTGATGCTCTGCCGCGATCCCATAACCACAGACAGGGCGTTTGGTCCCTAGCGAGCGGCGACGGTGGGTACCTTCCTGGCTGCGGGACGTGATCGGGGTGGTCGGCACGATCGAAGGTGATCGGGGATTCCGACCACCGGAGGAATTTAGGCGTGGCGGGCGCCACGGCGTGGACCTCGCGGAACGCGAGTTTAAGCTGGCGCTTGTTAGCGTAGCTCGCTGGCCCGCCGAAGATCATGAGGCAGCCGTCGGGTTCAGGGAACTCGGCGTTCGCTTCTTTAGCCCCGGCGTCTGGTGCCGGATCTTGCTTCTTTCCTTTATTCCGCGTGGGGTTTCCGGAAAGAAAGCGCTTCAAGGTCTCACAATCCTTGTACTTGTGGCAGCAGGGCACCGTGGTGCGAACGCGTAGGCCTCCATCAACTTCTCATAGTGGTCGTGACTTCTTGCATTTATAGCGAAGCGATCGGCGGCAGGCGACCTCGAAGTCTTCAGCGGACAAATAGTTGTGCAAATTCAATCAAGCGAGCCCTCGGGATGATCGGCTAAAAATGGAGAATCGCCAAGCGGTTAGAAGATAACTAGACTAGTCGATTAAGACTAATCCGAGGGTAAAAAGCTGATTAATTACGAAAAGGCGTGCAAACAAGGCGAAATAAACGGACTTGGAAAAAGCCAATGACGATCAAACAATCGGCGTCGCAACTTTATTTGATCGATGTCGACTTACGAGAGGAAAAGATTACAATGCTAAAAGACTAAGAACTACGGAAGTAAAGCGGTAGATGTGTTGATTGTTGTGGATGTCCCCTTCAAGCGACCTTGGTGGCCTTATATATACACTTGACCGATCCGAGTCTGATCCAACATGACAACGTGGTCGAAGATAAACCGTAGTTTCACGGTCTCTAGTTTTCAATTATTATTATCTGCGTCAAATGCGCTTATCCAAATTTCCTGATTCTCTCGTACCTCATCCAAACTCATGCTTTTCTGTCGATTCTTTTGAAATTTCCATGGTGCAAAAGAAGAGATTCAATTTTCTTTCAACTACATACAAATTGTGATTTATTATATAATTGCAAATTTTATATGTATAAACATTTCTTGAGCTAAAACACTTTATAGTCTAAAAATGCCCACGGTGACCTGAACTAAACATCACCTTCTTTCTAGATCTCTATCGTACACATAAACTAAGGACTTGGCGAGGAATGTCTGAGAATGTTTAAGACAAGCCATAAGCGATATTTGGCCATTGGGTAGGTAGTAATGCTCATCATTTGGTGAGATTACTTCACACCCGATAAGCCCGAAAAGATTGTCCATATTGTTAGACAACCACTAAAGTACATGCTAGCCTCGGCAAAAATGGGAGTTCTTTGCAATTAGTGGGAAGCCACATCGTTGTGTTGGTAGCGTCAAATAAGAGAAGTGGTGACATAGGACAAGAGGAAATCATGCATGCATGACATCCTACATGTGCATATACATATATGCATTCATACAAATAAACAAATGTGAGAATAGCTTGGAGTAAAGATAGGCGTTACCCTTTGTAAATATGCTTTGGGCCATTGGAGAGCATGATGGGTTGTCTCTAAGCGGGGATAGGTAATGGTTGCACTTGTGTGCGATATTGCAATGGTTAGCATTAAGTAATAATTAGAAAGAAGTAGAAGATAGGATGTGGTAAAGTATTGCATTGGAGGATTAGCTGACTAAGAGAAATTAAGAATTGGGTTTCTTGTTGGAGGTTGAAGTAGAAAAGTTGTGGAGACGATCGAGAAGGATAGAAGACACACTTTTAGGTGAGGGTAGATCGTGTCTTGAAGTTAAGTTCAAAAAGTTGCCTATGGTACATCATTGTATGCATGAGCAATGCACTCTAATATCATGTAAATAATTAATGTATTGTGATACTAAATGAAGTACATATGCTACATACATTTTCAAAAAGAGTTACTAATAGAGGAAGAATAGGAGTATGCAACTACATGATCCATACGCGATGAAGAGTTACTACGTTTCTATGAACCCGAAACTTATTTTGCTCAATGTTTTTTCCATCAAAGCTCATACTTCAATTCGTTTCTCAAGTTGTGTTTTACTTCAAACTTCTATTATCATTTCTATTATTTATGTTGTCTTCAAAATCTAAAGAGGCTACAAGATACATTAATATATTCTCAAGTAACTAAGTTATATTATTTGACACTACAAACTTTAAAACAAAGCTAACTTGCACAAATGTGCTTGACGACCACACTAGTTAACAAATCTTGCATACACATGCATTTAGGTAGGCATATTTACATTCCTTCCATAAATTTCATCGATCTATGTATGATCTTCTCTTTTGCTCTTGTAGGTCTGCTCGTTTCCTCCTCTTCATTCTACTTGTTTCTCCATTGTCATGTGGAGGAGCCTCGTTGAGCGATGAGAACTAAAGCATATATCTAAATACATGTCATATGGGTTTTTGTTTTCTTTCCTTTCATCTACTATTTATTAAAATTTTCTCTCTCTATAGTGTCTGTTAGAGTTTTTTTTTCATATCATAAGTTGAGATATGGCCAATTAGTTTAGTGCATTGTAAACTTTTTGCTACTTTTGTGTTCGATTTGGCTCCAATCTTCTTTTAAGGGTCATAAGAGGCCATGTGGTAGTTGTCGGTGTTTAAATAAACGGCAAAATAAATTTGTAAGTCAAGAGTCGCGGCCGCTTCGCTTGAATGGTTGAACTGAGAGCAAAGGTTTATCTTGGTTAAAATTTGAATGTCCCTCGTCTAATTGTGTAATATTATATTAATAAGTATGAAAAGCTGCGTTGGATTACAACTTCGGGGCGGTTAGACGAGTTACGATACTCTTGTGATGGCTTGGATGTGTGGCGATCCCCACCGGAGTCCGCTCCTCCTTTTATAGACAGGGAAGGCGGGTTACGGGGAGTTCGGAGGATATCACGAAACAAGAAAGGGTGCCCTAACGGCTAGGCGTTGCACCCTATCTTTGAAGTGTCGAGTCTTGACCTTGAAGTTTGTTCCAGAGGTTACGGCATTACGTCGCCATGGCCTTAGCCATATCGAATTGGTATACATGTACGGGTTAGTGCGGATGTCCGTTCCTCCGGAAGCAGCGTCTGCGGCCCCTGTCGCATGCCCAATCTTGGCGTCTGGGCGACCGCTCTCGGGGCTTGCCTGGGAGGTGCGTGTCTCTTCTGATGCGTGACCGTGATGGGATGACTGCTTGACTTTGGCGTCCTCTGGGATTGCCTCGGGGCCGGACCCACTGCTCTTGAGGCGTTGTGTTAAGTGAGACAGTGTTTACCCGTGGCTAGATAGGCGTTGCGGTTGAGGGAAGATTTGAAGCTCGTCGAGAATACATGGGGAACTGGTCGGGCGTCGGGGATCGGACGGGGGGCTCTGCGGTATCCGGCACAGGATCTTAGTCGGAGCCTTGGGAGCTCCGAGCTATCGTTCAGACTGTGGCGGTGAAGGCCTGACTCCTTTCCGTCCATGAGAGTCCTGTTGCTCGGGTGGGCCTGAATTGGCCCACCTGAGCTTCTGATTGCTACGGATGATAATCCCTCTTTGTAAAGAAGAAGTCCAGGCTGTGGGGTACCCCAGGTATAAATATTCGTCAGTAGTCTACCTATATTATTAATGAGATTGTATGTTGAGCTTGTGGTGGTGAGATTTGAGTTTGAAATGAGTTTGTTTTGATTTTAAGCCATTTGAGTAAAGTGGACGTGACCTAGACTAGTCGTGGCCTTGAGTGGTTGGAGCACCCTTAATTGGTCGGGACACTTGTAACATCCTCATTTTTCGTAAAAATTAAAAACACGCATGTAGCATTTGTAAAAAAATAAAATAAAATACAATAAAATATTGTTTATAATAAAAACATTTGAAAAATGAGAATGTTATTTTCAAATATTTTCAAAAACTTGATTTATAAATTAAAGTTTGTTGATTATATTAAGTTTTGTACAAGTGTCTGATTTACTAAAAGAATTTTTGTAGAAAATCTATATTATGAAAAAAAACTTCCAAAACCAAGTTTATTAGGTTCCAAATATTCCCTAGTATTTTAGAGAATTTTTCTAAGATTTTTAGAGCCTTTCTACTATTTTATCTCAAACGCCTTTTTGTCTCAGCACTATTCAAATTCAAAGGCCAACGTGTCATGTGTACTGCACATCTTCCACCTCCAGCTGGAGAGGAACCGTTTCATCTCTCCTCCATTAAAGCCACGGGAAGCTTCGAGATCTCCTCCAATTTATCACCAAAAATTCAATAAAAATCATATTTGGAATCCTCGTCACATCCTCACCAATCCACAACCATTTCTCAAATTAATCCCCCACCAATTTGCTCTTAATCATGAAAGAAATGCCGTCACGACCGTTTTTCCGTTTCATTGCGAATTCTCACCTTCCGGTCTTCCATTCACACTATAAAAGGGAGCATTGGGTTCCTCTCTTCATCGCCAATCCATCCATCTACTTCTCTTGAGCTCTCTCATCTTGGATTTGCTGGATTTCGCAAGGTAAAAAATAAAACTTGTGTTTTGTTTTGTTCTTATTTTTCTGCCACCATACCATAAACCACCTTGTCATCGCCGCCACATAGTCACATGGAGTCGTGACCAGAACCTCTAGATCTCTCCCCACCAAGCGGAATGTTTAAAACCGAAGCTTTATCTTTGTAAGAAGATGATGAATAGTGATAAACAATGCAGCCGAATCCATTTGTTCAATAGTTTGTACATGTTCTTTTCACTAAATTGTGATTTTTTTTGCAAATTCATTTTAGCTACAAATTGCATGTAACAAATTTTTTTAATTAGCAAAAGTTAATAACTATTCACAATAATTTTTGGAAATTTATAAATAAATTTATTCTATCAAATTATTTGTAGAAAATCTAAATTCACAATTTTGTAGCTCTTAAAATATGTGTCCAAAAATGTTGAAATAAAATTTTATAAATCTTATAAAATGCTAAATTATATATCTGGAAGTTTTCATGAAATTTTGAATTAGTTTTATTTTCTAAATTTTTCGAATGTGTGTTTATTTGTTGTTTTTCATGCGATAGAAATGTTTGGCCAGGAGGCATCGTGACCAACAAGAAGAAGACTCATGTCCTCGTTGATCAAGGCAAGTTCTGACAAAGTTTTTAGCAAGTTCCTTGAAACATATTGATCCATGTGTTGAAATATTTTCTAGTTATTTAATAACTTGCATGCTATGTCAACTTTAAAACAGATATTTACTTAGCATAATTATTCCTAATTAACTTTAAGTTTGTTAATCCATTCCTTGCGGCCATAGAACTATTAGAGTTGTTAAATATTGCCACATCCTTGTATTAGGTTTTGCAGATGCTTAGAATTGCTTAGACGAATAAACATTCAATTTGTTTACTTGATAAACACTGTTTTATCTTGTTTTGTAAACCTGTTGTGTATTTTGGGCAGTGGGTGATGTTCCAAAAATAGTTTGGTATTGGGTATTATTTGGTAAAACAAATATTTTTTTGTAATACTGTTAGGTGGTGGTTGCAAAGCGGGTGCTGATATACCTGCAGGCTCGGAGTTTGAGTATGTACCACCTAGTCATCCTAAGGCTGATCCCTTGTGATTGTCAAACAATGTACAAGCAGTCTTGTGGCAGGTTACGGTTATGGGGCCGGGCCTAGCCGAATAGTGAGTGAAAACTTAATTAAGTCATGCGAGACGGTAGAGTAGGCGTGGTTGGAGCCTGAGAGTCCTCTGCGTATAGAGAGAGCTTCAATATGGTTGTAGCCATTTGGCGGTGAAACCTCAGCAGGCGTGACTTAGTGAAGATGTAGCTAGGGAAATAGCATTGTGATTTTCATTTGGGGTTATATGCCAAAGGAAGTGTATGACCAAAAAGAGTGAAATATCTCTCGCGGGTAAAGTGCGCAAACTATGCAGAGTAAACAAACTATTCGAATAGTCATGCCCACCGTCAAGGGTGGACATAGGGAGCTGTCACCTGGTAGATTTCCCCTATTTGGTTTCAAAATCAATTTTTTATAAAATTAAGCACGGTTGGAGTCGTGAATGTTTTGATTTGAAAAAAGTCCGTGATTGGAGTCACGAGGAAAAGATTTCAAAAGAAAACCACGGTTAGTGTTGTGGAAAAGTATTCTTAAAATAAAACCATGGTCGATACCGTGAGTTGGTCTACATTTTGTTTTTCCATAGTTGGAGCCATGTCCTGAAAAGTTTGAAACTCTCATTCCTTAAAAGAAAATACCTTTGAAAACTGCTCTTCAAAATTCTAGGATAAAATCTTAGAAATTGTTTTTTTTTACAAATTAACCAACGCCCTCCCTTGAATTTAACTACATACTGCATTTCTTTTCGGACTTGTTGAGTATGTTGCATACTCACCCTCGCTTTTCAATGCAGGGCTGCTTATTCCATAAAGTAGATTAGGAGATCAGGAATAGCTATCCAAGAGCCTGCGTCCCACTGTTCGACATCTGCAATGAAGGCTTTGAAGAGGAAGATTTTCATGACATTTAGGGTCGCGTTTTCTCCAGTCTTTGCCTGTGGTGCCTTGGAGTTCATTCCATCAAGTTTATTTGCCAGTTATATGTTTCTGCCGCTATATAACCTACGGGTCCAACTTTTGTAATATTGAGCCATATCGGACGGTACTTTGTAATACTTTTTAATTATCGCATGGTTATGGTCCATACTGTTATGATCTATGTGTACTAGCTATTGATTAGAGGACTAAATGCAGATTAACAAACCATGGAGGCCCATTCCTTTGCAAATCTTGTGAGAATGGTATCAGAGCCAAGACTGTAGAACGTGACCTAGTAGAATGGCAAAGCCTTAAGGATGATTATTTATATAAAAATATATTTATGAACTTCTAAATTCCTTTGCTTCTATCTTTTCTATCTTAGCATCTTGCTCTTGTCTTATCTTTTATCTAAAATGTTTTACTGATCTTGTCTTATTTCAAAATTTCACAGATGCCTTGCTATACCTCGTTATTTGAGAAGAAGGAGGTTTTTGTGACATTGTCTTTGATCTTCAGGAGCTAGGCTACACCGTGCTTGGAGTGTCGTTGCCTTCTGTTGCGGTTATGGCATGAACATGTGGAGGTGAGGCTGTTCATTTTTCCAAGGGGCACCGGGAGGTGTTGCCCTCATTACTTCACAATGGGCGGTAGAAGCTTGGTGATGCTATTAGGATGTTGCAAGAGCAGGCTTTCATTAAATGCAGGCAAGATCTATCACGACCAGCTGGATGACACTCTGTACCGACTTTTTCCCTATCTTCAGGAGGGGGAGAGGTATAACCAGTTCAAGAGTTTGGAGGAGTTGGACCCCACCATTGTGCATATGGGTTCACTCATCCAGGCGTAGGATGAGGCCTATATCCACATGTCTCTTGAGCTTTAGGATGCTCATAAGGATCTTGCTGCAACCAGACTAGAGATTTCCAAGATGAAAGGAAGCCTTTGGAGGAGGCACGACTGACCGGCACCACCTTGCAGTGCTTTGCAAGAGGACCTTCCACCTCGAGGGTTGACCCTAGATGCCCCGATAGTCAAGTGTCACCGTGGCCCATTAACCAAGCTTACTGCATAAGTCAGTCTTGCGGTAGTGTATGGGCGATACAGGCATCGACTAAGCCTTATCTGGGATTTTGGACTACTCTTGGAGAGCCAGGCCTATCTCATGCTGCAGGGTCTACATCAGTAGTGATGAGCCTAATGAGGAGGATCCTTCCCCTCGTGTTCCTGAGAAGGGTGAAGAGTAGTAGTTAGTCTTTTTGGTCTTTCATGCTCGTTGTAGAATCATACTTTATGCACTTTTGATAAGATAAGTATATCCTGGCGCATAAAGCATGATACATTTTCACATAGCTTGATCATCGTTCTAACAAACATTTGCGTTGAATAATTCATGTGATGCACTGTTGTACATTATTTGACAATCACATGGATGAGGTTTGCCCTAGGATGAGTAGGGTGCTACATACTCAAACTCGAGCCTCGCATATCGTGACCCGCTTTGCAACCAGGATGGTCGTGCATCTGCCTTTTGCAGTGCCACATTCGACAGGTTTTGCAAAAAAAATACATATATATTTTTTACCCAATAGTACCCAATACCAAACTATTTTCGTAACAGCACCCACTACCCAAAATACACAACAGGTTTACAAAACAAGATAAAACAGTGTTTATCAAGTAAACAAATTGAATGTTTATTCGTCTAAGCAATTCTAAGCATGTGCAAAACCTAATACAAAGATGTGGCAATATTTAACAACTCTAATAGTTCTATGGCGTAAGGAATGGATTAACAAACTTAAAGTTAATTAGGAATAATTATACTAAGCAAATATCAGTTTTAAAGTTGACATAGCATGCAAGTTATTAAATAACTAGAAAATATTTCAACGCACGGATCAATATGTTTCAAGGGAACTTGCTGAAAACTTTGTTGGGAACTTGCCTTGATCAGCGAGGACAGAGTCTTCTTCTTGTTGGTCAGCAACAGTGTCGGCGTCAAACGTTTCTATCGTATGAAAAACAACAAATAAACACACATTCGGCTGCATTGTTCATCATCTTCTTACAAAGATAAAGCTTCGATTTTAAACATACCACTCGGTGGGAGAGATCTAGAGGTTCTGGTCACCCCACGACCGGGCGCGTGATGATCTTGACATGTGGCAGCCGCGGTGGCTTGGTGGTGGCGACAAGGCGGCTGGGTGGCGGTGGTGGCAGGAAGAAAATAAGAACAAAGCAAAACACAAGTTTTTGTACCTTGCGAAATCCGGCGAATCGATGATGAGAGAGCTCAAGAGAAGTAGATGGATGGATTGGCGTTGAAGAGAGGAACCCAATGCTCCCTTTTATAGTGCGAATGGAAGACCAGAAGGTGAGAATTCACGGTGAAACGGAAAAACGGTCGCGATAGCATTTATTTCGTGATTAAGAGCAAATTGGTGGGGGATTAATTTGGGAAACGATTGTGGATTGATGAGGATGCGACGTGGATTCCGAATATGATTTTTATTGAATTTTTGGTGATTAATTGGAGAAGATCTCGAAGCTTCCCTTGGCTCTAATGGAGGAGAGATGAAACGGTTCCTCTCTGGCTGGAGGTGGAAGATGTGCAATACATGTGACATGTTGGCCTTTGAATTCAAATAGTGCTGAGACAAAAAGGCATTTGAGATAAAATAGTAGAAAGGCTCTAAAAATTTTGAAAAAATTCTCTAAAATACTACAGAATATTTGGAACCTAATAAACTTAGGTTTGGAATTTTTTTCAGAATATAGATTTTCTGCAAAAATTCTTTTAGTAAATTAGACACTTGTACAAAACTTAATATAATCAACAAACTTTAATTTATAAATCAAGTTTTTGAAAATATTTGAAAATAAAATTTTCATTTTTCAAATGTTTTTATTATATACAAATTTTTATTTTATTTTATTTTTTACAAATGCTACATGCGTGATTTTAATTTTTATGAAAAATGAGGTTGTTGCAACACTAGTGAGTAGTTACGGTTGTGAGTGAGTGGTTGTGGCCTTGAATGGCTATAGTCTTAATTGATCATGGACTAAGGTGTGTGTATTATTTTGAATCATGTGATGATTTAATTGCACATGTTGTTCGACATTGCTATGTGATGTGTTTGGTTATCAGTGATGATTGCAAGACTTTAGAGTTAGGTCATGGTGAGGCGGAGGAGACTAAGACTAGGCTAGAAGATCTTAGATCGAACGGACCGAGGTGACGCCTTGAAGATGGTGAGGTTAGGAGGTTGCTTCGGTCGAGATGACAAGTGAATGGAGGAGTTGCTAGCGAAGACCTACTAAAGTGAAGGAGGATCATTGGATCAAGAGTTTGTTGGTGTAGTAGTGGTTAAATTAGTGGCGCTTTGCAAAGCGTGCAAGTGTGTGTCAAAACCTATTATGTTGTTGAGTTTTGGGTTAGCCCATGTATGAGTGAGGAGTTAATCCCAGCCATTGATGAGGTTCCTTATGCGATAAGGAAGTAGTCCAAGAGTGGAAATTGTTCCGAGTAGGCTATAAATAGGGTTTGTAAGAAGAATTTTGGTTTCCATATGCTCCCTTGAGCTTTTTCCACCTGGTTGTAAGTCTTTTCAGCTATTCCTCTCATAAAGAAATAGAAATTATTTTTGTGCTCAAGAGCTTGCTCATTTCGTCATGAGTTTTGGTTTCTTATTGATTTCTTTCTCTCTTGTTCTTTCGTTGCCAAGGATGAATGATTGTTGTATGAATCTTCTATGCATCATATCCCAATCATCTAGGCAAGCTGGAACTCCCACTTCTAAGTTTTTACAAGAAACCGATCTTTTTATTCGAGAAGAGAAAGATTTTTGATAGATCATGTATTTGCTTATATGAGGGTTGTTTCCTTGTTCTTGTTTGCTATGACATGTAAGGATCATTTAGGGTCATCTTGATAATCAAATTTCCACAAGCTAGATCAGGGTGAAGTTTTTTAGTTTTTGCCTGGTTTTGATGCATCATTCCTTAGATTGGAAAATGGTCAAAACTTTAACTTTAATCATTATGATTGAAGGTTGAAATAGGTTCCTAACAACCATAGAAAGGTGCATACAAGTTTTATGGGTTTTAGATCATGCAATCAAAAAATACATCAATTCTTGGATTTGAACTCGTGCTGTTTTACTATTCACCTATGATTTTACTGTTCATCTGAGCTATTCATCCTGATTTCACTGATCATCCAACTTGCCTTTTTTAGTTAGAGAAATGGTCTGAGTTTTCTAAGGAAATTTTATTTGGCTCCTATTCACCCTACTCTAGTCAGCTGTTTTAAGTCCTACAGGTAAATAACATCCAAGGCCTATCCATTCAAGATTGATATTTGTTCTGCATAGATCACCTACAACAATTATACCATTGTATATGCATTAGAAGCTTTGATTCCATTTGTAGAAGGTTTTAAGGCCAAAATCGGATGTTGGGACCCAAATATGCAAATCCGGACCCTTTGTGTATACCGCACTAGTCTAAGATCACGCTAGTGCACAAAGTGTCAAAATAGATGAATATCACAATCATACACAGTAGAAACATAATAAAAGACTTTATATATTAAATATAAACCTATTGATTAACTTTATGGCTGACTTTACATATTAATGCCATGCATGGTTCAGCAATAATATATAGAACTACAACGAAAAGAAAACGTAGTGAGAAACCCATCAATTTGCTATAGGCAACTGACAACATGCGCGCACCCTAGACATTTGCCTTCTCCTAGTACTCTTCCTCAAATGCTAGTGTACATTCCTTTTTAACTGATGATTTAACGTTGCCTTTTAGCATGTAACTCCTTCTTGCGGTGCTATTTATAGCTATACTAGTTTAGTGCCCGTGCGTTGCTATAGAAAACAAAATTGGTAACAAAACATGATCGTGTGTTGCTATGAATAAAAAAATTATATTATCTAACACATCGAATTGGCTTACAACACGCCATCGATTTAGTCAAAGTAACCAGCTGAACTCTACCCATCCCACATCGTGTCTTCTCCATGTACTTGGTCTATGCACCTCCTTGACTCTATAACCACACTCGACTATGCTTCATAATAGCCCATTCAAGCACTATCACAACAGGCCATTCAAGAACTACTACATCAGGCCTTTCAAGAAACAATGCAAGAGAACGTTCAACCAGTACTGAAGGAGGGTTAGCTCCTAACCATACAAATGACGATGATGATGACGATTTCATGCCACCTAGACCATGAAACTTTGCGTGTTTGGAGTCCTCCGAATCCTGACGATGATATTACATTAAGCCTTATCAGGTATCCAGACGTAATACCCCATTAGGAACCAATAGATAACTATTATTATTTTTATACTAGCGGCCTATTCTAACAACATGACCATGAAATGTATGGTTTTGTGACTTAGTCCTTCACCAGAGACATGTACCTATGAAATATATTGTACTAGTTCAATGCCCGTACGTTGCTACGAAAAATAAAATTGGTAACAAAACATAAAGGTCAAGCAATAAAAGAAAATTGTGCTACAAGGTCAAACATCTATTTCTCCCGATTACAAAAGTTTTTATGGTATCTCCTCCATTATGAATTAAAACCTACTATCTGTGCAGCTGTACTAAAGCCCTCCCACAAAACTGCTGGCCTTAACATTCCTCTTGCACCACCTCCGAGATTGCACCATTGCAAGAATGCAATATCTATTTTCTCTCTCTCTCTTTTGGCATCCTATCATCTAGATTTTTGAATCCTTTACCTAGATTTCCAAATTTCCACTTGGAACAATCTAATCTATCAACCTCAAATTCTCAACAGGTCTCTACAGACAATTCAGAAAATTTGGCCACTATTTCAGTATGCCCTTGGATCCATAAGATATTAAATATGAATAGGGAATCCATGACAGACAAGATCCTGAACCTTAATGCTATCATGAAAGATGAATGCCTGAATGTTCAATTCTTGTCAAAGCACAAAGAATTATGGGCATATGAATTCACTTCAGTAATGTCTCAATCACATATATGTAGTTAGAATTACATAACAGGGTTATCCACGGTGAGGCAAATGCATTGGTTCAGGACAACGACTTTTTAGTAATTTTATTATTGCTTATCATTCATCAGCACCATGGTGAAATGGGAAAAGGGAGAACATAAGAAGTTATATAGTCAATATAACTCATTGTAATCATACCTCCATTCCCATTTATAACACATAGTATCTCATCCAAAGATCGCTCATTTTTTGCTCTTCTTGTACTTGAACATCTGAAGCAGAGCCAACCTTAGAATCTAAACATGTAACATTCAAATACGAGCATGCTACAGTAACATTATAACATGTAGAATTAACAATAGTTACCTTCAATTTCTGGCAATCCTGTAGTTCTTTCCGCTTCTTTGCATACAATTGATTCAATAAGCGAATCCTAGGATCATCATTTATATTTTTGCGAGGCTCTAATTTCTCTTCCTGGATGCATGTAAGTTGACAATAAGTATTGAACATGCGAAAATCTAAAACTATAAATGCTATATGTACCTCTATTAGGTCATCTGGTAAATGAAAAATATCACGAATTTCCTCAGGTGTCTTTCCTTCAATGATTCGAGCATTGCTTTCATTGGTAAGATCAACCAATGGCTTTAATTGAAGATGTCAATTGCGGATGTTAGCTCACATAGTCTTTCTATGTCTATCCTAACAAACTTTTCATCAAGCTTGCTGTATAGAACCATCAAAATGAAGCGGATATAACTCTTCAAAGCTTGTGAGCTCATAACAAACTTAATTCAAACCCAAATGAACAGTGATAAGAATAGAAAGCGTTTCCTCAATAATCAGAAAAAGAGTTCTAGTTAAGAAATACATAGGGTCATACCTCTGGTTTTATATCATTAATCGATCACTTTATGACATTATCGCCAACACCGAGAAATGATGATAGCAAGAGCTGAATACACCGTAAAATTTACAAGAAACTCCTTTCTAGGTATACCACCACCAAGATCCCTTGACTCGATGAACTTTATCCTGTACAATAAATTAGGGTATCCCTTATTTGCTCTTCAGATTGGAGACTGGCCTTATTTCTCTTTGGATTAGACAATGGCCGTGCATGCATCTAATGTAATGAGTACTGCCTTCAACAACACAGTTCAATATACTCACTTTATAGGTTAACCTACAGTATAGAAAGGGCAATGCATGAGTAATGGGATTTTATCAACTACACAGGGTAAATAATGAAATAGAAATGAAAAATGACACGAGCAAATCTTCAACAAGTAACAAAAGTGCAGAATAACAAACTTTGAATATGGATTTTATGTCTGAAACCCTTCTACTCAAGGTGGTGGATAATAGAAATCACCAGAATAAGAGAAACACTGTTGTCCTTAGAAATGTACTGCTAAGCTCTTAGGATCAGTTTCCACATTATATACGTACAACCCCAACCCAATGGGTACGCATTCGACACCTCATACCAATAGCTAGTACATTTCTAAGGAGATGACTACCTCATCCGTATTGGAATCCCATTGGTTCAGTTCATTCAAAGAACTATTTTTTTTCTGGATTAAAAACAAAAGAAGAGAAAGAACTAATATTTGCACCTTAGTGTGGCATATGATCCCGAACATGCATGACCATTGATCAATAAAACAAACATTTGGCAATCAAATATGACAAGCCATTGTTTCACTTCATATAAAGAAGTAATCTTTTTCGTTTGGATTGAATAGAAAAGAAGAGAAAGAAACAGAAGCAGTCTTTGCGGCACGAGCAATCACTTCCAACGAAACTGGACGGACATCCGTTAAAGACATATACAAAGTTTGTAACCCACAGCATGCCCCTTAATCGCCATAAATTGGTATATATGGAAGGTGCCCATTTGATTGAGTAGCCTAGATACCTGAACCCTGACGACCTAAAGCACGGCTTCGCCCACAATCCATATACAGTCGTGGCAGGAAACACTAGAAGCGATGAACCCTAAAGAGCGTGGGCACGATACGAAACACAAGCACACGTGAATCATAGCGCAGGGGCGTGAAATGGGGTTAAACCCTAACCAAATACTAAGGGTGTGTTTGGCACGGATTCAGCTTCTCCAGATTCGTGAATTTGGTGAAGTTAAAATTCTAGCTTCACAGTTGGAAGTCAAGTCGTGAGTACATTAAGAGTGTTTAGATGATCATCTTATTTACATTTTAGACCAAAAATATAAACTTAGGCCCGTTTGTGCGGTTCGATTCTAGTAGAAGCGAAAGCGGTTCGATTCTTGGTAGAAACGTTTCAGGTAGAATCAGAATCACCGTCTGGAAACCATTTGGCTAAGTTTCTGGATTCAGATTGTGGAAAGAGGATTAAGTGGTGAAAATGACCGAAGTGCCCTTTGTATTTGTGATGGATTTGTAGTACATTTTAATGTAAAAAATGACGATGAAATACATGCATCCATAATAATCTTATTACAGAATTTTTGTATTAATATTACAAAAATGATAAAGTGAACTACGATCTAGATTCCATAATTGCCTTTGCAAGATCATCACGAAATCTATCCATATTTATGTCGTTTGCATCGGTTGTAGCCGTATTTGATGAATTTTGAGACGGCTGATGTCTTGCATATCTTTGTGGTATTGTTGGCATGTAATCTGGATTCTCGTCACACATTCGAAAATCTGCATCAAGCACATGATTTTCACGAATGTAGTTATGGAGACACATAGTTGCTTTAGCGATCATCTTCTTTTGTTCATCTGATGCGTAGGCATCTTTAGAAGTATCCTCCACTTCATCTTCCATACGCCAAAAATCGCTCAACCACATTACGAAGGCTAGAGTGCAAATAGTTGAATACCTCTTGTTGACTGCACGACGCCACACCTCTTCTCCGGTCGGTACATGATACCTCCGCCCTTTGTACGGTGCTAAGTACCGATGCATTTTGGGTAACCGGCATCCACAACATAATATTTACCTAATGAAACACGAAATAGCATAAGTAAGGTGATAGTAACATGACAATACATTTGTGTAATGTATGAACAATTTTTACCTTGCGGAGGATGTGGAAAGACTTGTGTATCATGTTCTATAGCATGATAGAGCACACTGGTGTCATGCATAGATCCTGGTTGTCCAATAGAAGCATACGTGAAACGCATATCAAAGTCAACCACAGCCATCACATTTTGGGTTGGAGTCCCTGATCTGCCAATATATCGAACATAATCTCTAGACTGTGGTGTTGCTAGGATATGTGTCCCATCAATGGCTCCAATGCAATCTTTAAAATGCGGCCACATCCTTTGATCACCAGTAATCCTACTATGCACATTGGCAAAGTTTCGATCCTTAGGTCTTATGCAATCTTTAGCCATTCGAATTAAGCATTGTAAGACATCATCGAATTTTCTACTGATTGTCTCCCCTGAATGCTTGAATGTATTCTGAATCGAACTATTGGATCTATTTTGGCCGCAGATGCACAGAAAGATAGCAAGCGATTCCAATGAGGTAATATTGATGGATGATTTCAGACCGTAATTGCTTACCAATAAGTCATGCAAACTGAAAAAAAGACTTTCATTCATCCTGAACATTCTGTGACTTTCTCCAGGTGTGTTCAATACCTCCATAATCCATCCATAACCACTGAGTTGTGAAGTCCTTGGTGGATTCTTATCATAGTGCTTCATGTAATATTGATGTAAAATGGCCGCAGTAGCAATTAAGTTGGTCTGCAAATTTTGATGTTCACGTATAACCTCCGCATGAACCTCGCTATCACTATCACTTTCACTTGAAGACATCTCTAACATAGAAGAAAGCAATATTAAAACAAAATATATGCCAAGTGTAAATTGCAAAAAAGAAATCGAACTAAATTTTATTCCTATTAAATCAATCAAATCATGGTCAATCAATCAATCAAAAAAGAAATCATTGAACCCTTTTATTAATCTATTCTTATTCTATACCCTCTAAATGAATTTCCCTAAACCGGCCCATATTTGACAAAGTGCTTCATTGTGAGCCATGCAAACCGGTCTTCTGGAGTGTCCAATGTCATAAACATCTCTCTCTCAGCACGCTTTGTAAATAATTCAGTAGCGATGAAGTGTTGCTTTGTCCCAGAAATCGCTCCACACTCCTTCACAATGTTCATTACTGCCTGGATAGAACACTCATCCTTGTTTGCAAGCGACTCAATAGAAGCAACGGACCTCTCACTGAAGGTCACCATTTTACTAATCTGTTCTTCGATCCACTTTCCTCCACTTGTCTTGGCTCTCTTTGTCTTCTCTTTGTCATGACAGTATGATCTCTTGCCTTTGCCCTTGCTAGTTGGAGTTATTTCTTCTGGATCACTTTCGGACTCTGAATCCACGGACTCAACACAATGAATAGGGCTTGGAGGAATAAGACCAGACGAAGCACCAAAATGATCGTCACCGGTATTTCTAAGGTCTTCAAACATAACCTTCAACTCATCTTCATTTTGAATTCCCTTGTCTTTAAATTTTCCACATCCCGGAATTTTCTGCAAACATGAAAACATATGTCAAAAAATAATAATATTGCTGCAAACAAAACAAGATCAAATATTTTACGGTTTGCGCACTTACTTTTCTCATCATCTTCCACCAATCATTGTTCATGTCAACCGTTCCCTTCCTCTCATCCCAACCTATGCCTGTTTGTTTCAACAACTCCTTCCAAGCATTGTACTCTAGCTTCAATTTGGACCATTTATTCTTAAATTGCCCTCTAGTGTACAAAAGCCCCGTCTCCTCATTGAATTTTTCAATCACTATTTTATACCCAACATTGTTCAAATGGGTGCTAGAACGATTTCCGCACCTCACTTGTTCGGCAAACAATCTACAAACAATCCTAGTGTGTTCTTCAGACCATTCAGCTTCAACCATCTACACAAGCAAACAAATATCACAAACACTATAATCTGAAGACTGTAAATTAAATGGCCTATCAGTACCATGCATGTAGATAGTGAAATCTGAAGACATTGTCCCTACAACTTGCGGGTTAACAGAATTAGTGCAGATGAGGAATGAAAAAGAAATATGCAACCATTTTTCTTACATGAATGAATGGCAAAGAAAAAGAAAAGATAACATTTAGATGCTCATCAAAACTTATATTTGCAACATTACAGGAAATGATGGAACTCAAAGCTGTACCATCTGCAGCAGTTATGCTCATACATTTCTGAATAGACATCGAAAATCAGAACCAACACCAAGCCCATTGTACAATCTGTCCCACCGCTCCCAGACCAAGAAACGGGAGAAGCAAACAAAGCAAGCTGTCTCGGCTATTATCCTGTATACATGCCCCTACCAAAATCTTTTTTTCTTATGTACCAACTTTGCTCTACACAAATGAAGCAAACATCTATCCTAAGCGGGCCATCACACTAATGAGGAAAATCAATATGCTTGCTTCATTGCACAGAATTCAGGCAACAGATTCATCAACTCGGCAATGCACAGAATTCAGGCAATGCATCAACTTCTGCCTGCGAATTCAGAACATGATTCTTGCCTCTTTTGAGGATTTAATCGGTTTATATAGCATCTAGGATTACACATAGACTCGGATTACAATACCCAAAATTGACTCTAATCATCTTTCCAGACTGATCTCGGAACTATTCCGTGTCCGGCACAAACACTGACTAAAATTAACTCAACTCCCTACTACACTCGGTCTGTTTACTTTTAATCAAGGCAGGATTACAACTAATCATGGTGCACTCTGTTGTACTCTATGCCATTGGTGCAAACGCTTATATAATGCATTGTTGCCTGTTGACAGAACACTAATCTATGCCATTGGCGACAATACATGCATTGTTGCCTGAAGCGACAGAACAGTATGGCGTCCTGCTTGCTAAATTAACTCAAAGACAGTCAAAATTACACCTAACCATCAACCAATTTGTAAAGAGCAAAACACAATACACATGATACTATCCATATTTCAATAGCAAGCTAGAAGTATATAAACCTGCAACTATTCATATTCATTATTCCAATTTTGACAAGAAAATTATGACATCAATCCTTCCGGACCACATTCACTTCAACAAAACTTCAGAAATTTTAGAGTATTCACACAAATTTCAACTAATCCCACACACTGCAGAGCACATCATACAAGATACACTACACTACAAACTTCAAGGCAGGAGCTGGGCAAGTTGAAGCATCATTGCAATAAGGTTGAGCCGTGCGGCCGTCCCAAGGAGTCTTCTTGCGTGGAGGAGGAGGGAGGACATGGTGCGCACCTTTGACGGCGACGGTTGGGTGCGGTGGGGTTGGACTTCGGCGTCGGGGTGGGCGGGAGGCGTCGTCGGGGTGCTCGAGAGGCGTCGGCGAAGCGAGGCGGCGGGGGGCGCTTTCAGGAGGGCGTCGCGGGTGCTCCGGGAGGGCGGCAGACGGGACAGAGGCGGCGAGAGGAGCTCCGGTCGTCGGTGGGGTGCTCCGGAGGGTCGTGGGGTGCTAGCTAGGTTTTTCGCGGGGGCGCGTTCATGAAGGTTTCAAGGAGTTCACGGCGCGAGAGCGATGGTTTTAGAGGGCAGAGGGTAAAAGTTGTGTTGAATCCGAGGAACGACTTGGTTACCGATTCGAGCACGGCTTTGAGAAATCAGAATCGTTCCGCTTTGAACCGTTCCAAGTGTTGTTACGTTTGGTTGGATTTTTTCTGATTCAAGGAGAAACGGAGAGGGTTTCAGATTGCCAAACGCAGCCTTAATTCACTTTATTTTAGCCTACAAGTTTCAGATTTCAAGAGAAGCTAGAATATGAAGCTCTACCAAACAGGCCCTAAGGCCACGGAGACAAACCCTGCACAGATGAACCAAGCATTCAAGGCCGCACCCTGCACCGATTCAACAAGATAGGCAACAAGGAGAGAGGGAGACAGATGCCTACCGTGATCAACAAACTCCTCGAGCGCAGCCACTCTGCCACCGCCGCCGGGACTCCCAACCCCGCAGGTAAGAAACCAACGAACTCCTTGCACTCAGCCACTCTGCCGCCACACTGGATGCACCTTCCCTCGTCGCTAAAATAGCAGGGAGAAACGGAGGGGTTAAATACATTCAGCAATCGGAAGAGAGTCCATAAAAGGGAAAGAGGCCAGAAGATACTCATCTCCATGGATCGGATCGGAAGGGCATCAACGTGAGGAAGGAAGAAACTAGAGAGGATGGAAAGCACTGGGGAGCGGCATATCCGGGCGACTGTCGGAGCACATCGGAGGGGAACAGATCGGAGCGAGGATTGCGGCATGGGGGAGATCGAGAGTGATCCGGATTGCGGCACGGGGGAGGGATACGCGGTAGGGCTGTCGCGCGGGGGGTGGGGGGATTGCGGGGGGGCACGGTGGGGATGTTGCGCAGGGATGGGGGATCGGGAGGCGGCGTGGAGCGGGAGCGAGGATCGTGCAAAGAGAGGGCTGTGGCACGGGGTTCGGATCGGGAGGGGGCGAGGATCACTGCAGGGGGATCCGGATCGCTATTGTGTGTGGAGGGGGGGGGGGTGAAGGGGGGCATTGCACGTAAGAACGTGCTGCCACCAAATGGTAATTTAGAATAGTAGAGATTAGCGATAGTTTCAACCAGCTGCAGGGCACCAGATTCCCTGTCCCCTTATAAAACACATCCAGCAATACCTTTTTGCCCAACATACTTACAGATCTTCAAAAAACTGTGTGCCACTTCTATGACTGCCAATTCGACTTCCCCTACTCTCTAAACATCCAGGCATAGCCAACTTCTTCTGGAACTCGCATTCCTCTGTTTTCCATCTTCATTTTTCTTTAGTAGAAGCCAATTGTCAGGTTCTCCAATGCCGCCAAAATTTTGTAAATTCTGACATTCTTCTGGAACCCCCATTTTGAATCCTTTTTAGTCCTCCAGAATTTTTAATGCTTTGTTATTTGTAAATGTAATATTCAAATGTTTTGATGTAAATGTTACAGAGAGCAGCAGATTTAGAGAGGTCTCTCACAAGCAAAAAATCATGGCCGAATCAGGAAACCACAGTATGAGGTACATGAAATGCGGCCAAAATATTTGAACTAACAACACTTGATACATTTTTGTAACACATCTGATATGCCTTTCATATTTTCAGTTGTGCTATGTTGATCCTGGAATTTTTACTTCAGAAGAAATGGAGGAGCTCAAGACCAGCGATAGTATCGTGGTGGATGTAGCAGAGGAAGGGAGGTCCTAAGTGCAGTTTTTTCCGAGTGAATTGTGAACATGAGTATTTGAAGGCGCAGGAGCTTGAGCTGAAGAATGAAAGAATGAAATGTGTGTCTTATGGCTTGGGGAAAACATGGAGAAGAAAATGAAATGTGTGCTACATCGTCGTCAAACACAACCACAATAAGTGTCTATTTCCTGTCATCCACGTACATTTCAAACATCTCAGGATCTTGTGAATTAGACAACAATCTAAAATCCTTCCCTTGTCTTCTTTTAAAGAACCAAACAGTAGCTGTCTGTCATGAATTGTCCTTTTCTTCGCGTACGATTTCCTATTCTCCAGTTCTTTCATGCAAAAGCCTTCCACTTTAATTTCTGTAGGATTCATATACACTAACATAGTAATTAGAGGGTGGTGAATGATTATGTGGAAGCTAAAACCAATTTTTTAGGATTTTTAAAACACCTCTAAACGAATTATGAAAGATTGCTTCAGTTTCCACAAAAACAGATTGATATACATTCACTAAAATAGTAATTCCAGAAGATCTCACTATTAGATTGATGTGAAATTTTGACTGTAGAAACTATATTCAATTTCAAAACTAACCCAATAAAAATCAACTCAATCGAATCTATGGATCCAGAGTTATGACCTTCGTAAGTTAACCATACCACGTAATGACGAAAATTGATTAGACCCTAATCAGGATTTATAAGAAATTAATCAATCAAATTTTTTAGAGTAATCACTTAATACCCTAGAAAGAAAGTACCACAATCCTTTGTCCTCACAGTACTGAGCAAAACAATCATCAAGTAATACTAGAAACAACGCACCTTCATTTGCTTGCTGCACGGATCCTTCTTGCTGTGCACTGCTCACGGAGATTCCTTCCTGTAGCGCGAACACAGTAGCACCTCCTGTGCGTCGCGTACTCGCTTCTGTTGCTTGCCGTATGCACGTCACCTTGCGTCGCTAGCAAACAGGTGCACTGCTTTTCTTGCTTTCTCTTGCGCACAGCGATGCTTGCGGTACTCCCTCCGTGCAGACCGTGCACAGCAGCCGCGTGACCGCCTGCCGCGCCGCCTCGCTCTAATTTCTCGCGCCGTCTCCTCGCGCTCCTCTTTTTTCCGTGCGCGGCCGCCACTCTAAAAACCCTCCTGTTTCGTTTTCTCTGCGGCACCCTGGTCTCAGCCAGATCTCCGCCTTTTATACATTTTTAACCCTAACTTTTTATCTTCGTTTAAATGCATGTATATCCATCTAGCCCAATAAAATATAGCCCAATATATGCATATAGCTCAAATCTCACACATATACACGCGTACGATCCACCTGCCGCTCTCACGTACTCACTCTCTCCCATGTGCACCGTTCTTTAGTCCTAACGTCTCGCATGACATTTTTTACCATTAGAACCTCGGTTTCTCCTTTAATCTAGTCTCAAACCCCAGTTCCTCCATAAATCTAGTTCTGGTCGTGTCACCGAACACATTCGCCCTCAAGTAACACCTGCACATGAACAAACACGAAACCGTGTACAAGCACAAGTTCACTACTTGACTCAAGATTAGTCCATACAACCACTCACACGAGTGCATTGCATCAACCAAAATCAGTACCATGTTATTGATAGAGACTAAACATGAACATGATTCTCTAGCCTTGAGAATAATCACGTAGATAATGCGGAAGAATAATTAGATCACTGACCCGTGATGAAGTCGCCATTAGGGTGTTCGGTGGTGTTCTTGAGTGTTAGTGAGGAAGAACCATCGAGATAGATGCGTAGCACCAAACCGAGTGAAGAAGAAGAAAAACCGATGTAGATGCACAGCGAAAGTCGTCAAGATCCTCTCGACGATGGAACAGATCTTCGTTAGCTTAGACGCAGACTTTTGATCGGACCAAATGTGAGAGAGGGACAAAACTCAAGATTAGCATTAACTCGAACCAAGCACCGACCTCTCCCTTTTATTCTTGCGCCAGCTAACGGGACCGAACCAATTTGGTTGGAGCGCTCCCGATCAAGGCTTGATTTCCTTAATTCTCTGACCTTTCGTTAATTCCCTGACTTTCCTTAATTCTCTGACTTTTTTATTTTAACTGAAGATCATATCCAACATTCTCCTACTTGATCGAAGGCTAATATCATAAGTCCATTCTCAACAGAACAACACACCAAGATTAAGTATTACAACGATTAATTTAAGCACCACTGTAACCTCAGAATCTATAGTGCATTATTTTATCTCGATAGGATAAGTACTTATTCTTAACGGGAGTTGATTTGTTCTTATGGTCCTCATTTCCGGAATCAGAGGCTTTCCAATAAACCCATGCCGGCAACATGCTCTTAGAAGAGACTGGGTGGTAAGCTTTTAGTAAGCGGATCCGCAAGCATAGACTTAGTACTTATATGCTTCATGATTTCAATAGTCTGATCCTGGATTCTATCTTTCATAACATGATACTTAATATCAATGTATTTGGCAGCACACTTGATTTGTTGTTACTCAAATTGAATATTGCGGTCAAATTATTGCAGTATATAGGTAGTGGTTTAGATATACTGTCTATCACTCTTAATCCCGGGATAAAAATTTTAAGCCTACAGCCTGCCCAATAGCCTCATAATATGCCACAAATTCAGCCCGCATTGTGGATGATGCAGTAAGTGATTGTTTGGAGCTTTTCCACGAAATGGCTCCTCCTGTAAGTGTGAAGATATATCCTAATGTAGATTCTTAGTATCAACACATCCTGCAAAATCAGCGTTTGAATAACCCACAACCTCAAGGTTATCAGACTTCTTATACGTGAGCATATAATACTTAGTGCCTTGCAAATAACGTAAAACTTTCTTAATGGCTTTCTAGTGGTCCAACTCGTATTAGATTGATATCGCCAAGCATCCGATTCTGAATGCTAAATCAGGGCGAGTACATACTTGAGCATACATAATGCGTCCGACAGTAGAAGCATAAGGAATCCCCTTTGTCTGATCAGCTTCTAATTGATTCCTTGGACTTTGGAATGTCCCAAACTTATTACTCTTAACAATAGGAGCAAGCGTGGCAGAGTAGTTATACATATTAAATCTCTTAAGCACTCTGTCAATGTATGCCTTTTGAGATAAGTCTAATACCCATTTAGACCTATCTCGGTGAATCTCAATGCCCAAAACAAAAGAGGCATCACTAAGATCCTTCATGTCAAAATTAGTGGAAAGAAATCTCTTGATTTTATACAGCATATCCTTATCGCTACTGGCCAATAAGGTGTCATCCACATAAAGCACTAATATAGTAAATTTGCTCCCCTTAGTCTTAATATATATACAATTGTCCACTTCATTTTCTTTGAAACCAAACTTTCTTATGGTCTCATCGAAGTTAAGGTACCATTGTCTAAACGCTTGTTTTAATCCATAGATGTATTTCTTAAGTCAACATCCCATATGTTCCTTGCCTTCCATGACAAAACCTTCCAGTTGTGCCATGTAAACATTCTCATGCAAGTCACCATTAAGAAATGCAGTTTTAACATCCATCTGATGCAGCTCTAAATCATAATGAGCAACAAGCGTCATGACAATTCTAAGTGAAACTTTCTTTGAGACGGGAGAGAAAGTATCAACATAATCAATCTCTTCTCTTTGTGTAAACCCTTTTGCTACAAGCCTTGCCTTGAATCTTTCGACATTTCCTGTAGAGTCATGCTTAGTTTTGTAGACCCATCTATAGCCTACTGTTTTGACTCCATCAGGAATTTCTACTAGATCCTAGACATCATTAATGCTCATAGAGTTAATTTCATCTTGCATGGCCTCAAGCCACTTGGATGAATCCTTAGTCATCATAGCCTCCTTAAATGAGTTAGGATCATCTACCTTCGCTATGTCATTTACATCTTCATTCATGTATACGACATAGTCATTTAGGATGGCAACCTTCTTTCCTGCTGTGATCTTCTTAGTAGTACATTAGTTATCACAGGGGGTTGTTGAGGCTCATCGTTAGGTGCTGTATTATTAATTCCAGAGTCCTCAGTTGGAGGCTCAACTCCAGAATTCTCAGCTGGAGGTGTAACTGAATGAGGTACAAAAGGAATAGTCTTTTAGATTATCGGTAATGGTACATAAGTCCGAATCTCCTCAAGATCTATTTTCCTACCTTCTGAGCTCCCACTGATTTCATCATTTTTAAAAATACAGCATGTCGGATTTCCACAAACTTAGTGACACGATTTGGATAATAAAATAGATACCCCTTAGATCTTTTAGGATATCCAATAAAATAGCAGCTTATTGTCTTAGGATCTAATTTCTCAATATGTGGATTAAAGATTTTGATTTCAACAGGACAACCCCATATCGTAAGTATTTTAAACTTGGTTTCCTCGGTCCATAATTCATAAGGTGTCTTAGGTCTTGATTTCTTTGGGACCCGATTAAGTATATGTGCAGCTGTCTTTAATGCTTCCATCCGCAAACCAACTGGTAAGTTGGAGTAACTCATCATGCTACGCACCATATCCATAATAGAGTGCGATTGCGTCTTTCAGCTACTCCATTTTGCTGAGGTTCACCAGGTGTTGAATATTGGGCTATTATTCCATTTTCTAAAAGAAACTTAGCAAATGGACTTGGAATCTGTCCATAAGGAGCATGTCTCCCATAATATTCTCCTCCACGATCTGATTTTACCACTTTAATCTTTAATTTATGCTAATTTTCTACTTCAGCTTTGAATATTTTAAATTTATTAAGTGATTCAGATCGATCACAAATAGAGAAAATATAACCATAACGGGAGAAATCATAAGTGAGCGTAATAAAAGAGTCATACACATCTACTGAAGTTACAGGAAATGGACCACATATGTCAGTGTGAATTAATTCCAATATTCCTGTGCTTCATGTGGCTGCTTTCTTAATTTGTTTTACGTATTTCCCCTTAATACAATCAATACAGGGGTCTAAGTCAGAGAAGTTTAATGGGTGGAGTATCTCTTTCTTAATGAGACGCTCCATTCTCCCCTTCGAAATGTGGCCTAAACGACAGTGCCACAATTTTGATGAAGTCTTATCACCTAAACTTCTCTTTCACTTATTGGTAGTATCACACACATTCATTGACACATAGCATTCAGAGAGAGAAAGCATATAGAGTTTGTCTCGTCGAGTTGCGAGACCAACATTATTTGAATTGAAACTTATAATACTTTCATTATCCCCAAAGGTATAAATGTATCCATTATCATCCAAAAGAGTAACATAAATAAGGTTCCTCCTCATGATGGGAACATAAATAACATTATTTAGGGTAAAAGTGAAGCCACTATCTAATACTAATGATAGAGTGCCAATAGCTTCAACTTCAACCTCTCTTCCATCGACAACTTTAAGACTTCGCTCCCCTTTCTTAGTGTCCTCTCTGTAAGGAATCCCTGCAATGAATTGAAAATATGCACAGAGGCACCAGAATCAATACACCAGGTATTAGGGGAAACATTAGTAAAAAGGGTTTCATCAACAGTAGAAATTATGTCGTTACCCTTCTTGGAAAGCCACTTCATGAAGCCCGCACAATTTTTCTGAATGTGCCCACTGTTTTTGCAAAAGTGACAGATGGGCCCATCAGAAGTGGAGTTAGACGCAGCAAGGGCTTTCTCGTTTGGTTTTGGCTTGCTTGACTCAACCTTAGGGGAAAAATGCAGCTTCTTTTTGGACTTAACTTCCCCTTGTAATTTCCTTTTTCCATGGCCAACATGGAAAACTTGGTCCTTCCTTTCAGCCTTAAGCCTCTCCTCCTCTTGGACACACATAGCGATCAACTCGCTCATGGTCCATTGTTTCTTCTGAGTATTATAATTAATTTTGAATGCATTATACTCAGAAGGGAGAGAGGTCATAATAAAATGGACCAAGAAACTATCAGAAATGGCCATGTCCATGCCCTTGAGTTTTGCGACCATATTAGTCATCATCATGATATGCTCACGAACATTGCTAGAACCATCATACTTAATCGTGAGCATTGTCATGATTAAAGTACTGGTATATACTTTTGAGAAGCCCTTGAATTGCTCCTTCACTGAGGCCAAGTACTGCTTAACATTATCGGACTCAGGAATTGCTCCCCTTATCCCTATAGATATTGTGCTTTTTATAATCATTAAGGACATGTGGTTGTACCGCTCCCACTTTTCTGCTGTTAAGTCATAGAGTTTCTTTTTCTTAGTGAAACTCTCATCATTAGCAGAAGGAGCTACGGGAGTGTCCTCACGTAATGCATAATCCAAGTCCATAACACCAAGGACAATCAAAATCCTCTCCTTCCAAGAAGGAAAGTTTGTCCCTGTCAGCTGCTCAATGCCGTTCAAATAAGCGGCATCATTAGTGTTGTTCACGGCTGAATCAAAATAAAATATAATGAATATACATTGAAAAATAAATGTCTTGCATGAAAATTAACCCTACGTTGGTCTGATTAATAATCATGCTAATGACAAGAAAAATTTAAAGTTCAAATTCGCATCACCATTGGGCAAAAACGAAAAAGAACTAAATCATCTTATGGGTGACACATGTTCATAAACAACGTTGGTCAGTATATGATCATGGTCATAACATAATCCCAATTTTAAATATTAAACAATAATCTCTAATCAAAACTTCCCGTTGGTTCCATTTTAATTAGAGATAATGCTCATAAATAATCATCATGTAAAAATTAATTGCCACATTAATTAATTACTCAGAAATTAATCATAAAATCCATCATAATATTAATGCCCAAGGAACATAATTAAATAGTACTTAATGCTGAATATATAGAAGACTGAATGTAAATACAAAATTTAAAGGCTAAAACACTGTTTCTATGGGCCCAAAAACTCACACGACCCAAAGCTGAGACCTCGGCCTAGCAGAAACCGGCCAGTCCATGGCCTGCCCCAAACAAGCGCTTGCTCGGCTGTCGAGCCCGTGTCCACGCGATCGCAACGGATGGCTCAGATTTCCTCAGGTCGGAACAAAACAGCGCAAACAAGGAAACCCTAACCCTAATCCCATTCAGCTTTGCCTCCCCAAAAAATCCGCAAGAGATGCAAAGTAGCGGCAAACTCGATGCGAAGCAACAGCAACGGTGCACGCGCGGTGGACGCGTATGGCTCCGGCGAGACGGCGAACACAAGGCGGGAGGCTAATGTTGCGCGGCTCCAGGAAGGAGAGCCACACGCCGGTGTGCACACGTCGCGGCGAAGCCAAGGCCCATGACGGCCATGGCAGGCAGACGCACGGAGTGGCCTGAGACGATCGCAAGGTAAGCCCCCGAAAAAAACCCCTCTTAGATCATTAATTTTCTTGATTGGATTGAGATTTTGGGGAAACTTTTCAGAATTAGGGTTTGGATTTGTGAATCTTGAGTTCAGATCTACCTTTATCCCCTCCTTCTAAATGCTAACCCGAGCCAAAACATTCCTGAATCGACCATAAACCTATGAACACAAGGCCAAATTGAGACTAATCTGGGCTTAATAGGGATTATACTAAGGCTAGGGTGGCTCTGATACCAAATGATAGAGACTAAACATGAACATGATTCTCTAGGCTTGCGGCAGATGCGGGTCGCGAGGCACGTTGGCTTCCGGCTGTGGTTTCCTCAAGCTACGGGCGCTACCGGCTTGGTCATGCGAACGTAGGGATTTGCCGCTAGTGAGGGCGGGAGCTTCAGGCACAAAGGCTCCATAGCCAATGCCGTCTCTGCCGAGTGCGCGCACTGGGAGACTAGGCGGTGGCCAGAGGCACTTGGACGCCATCAAACGCTGGCGTAGTGTTATGGATCTATCGAGGTTTGGGATATAACAGAGAGGAAAAGAGATAAGTCAGGGAGAACTTGAGAGAACTTGAGAAGGAAGTAAGTATTCTGTTCTTCCATAACCAATTGATCCGACAACCCAGTATTTAAGCACATCCCAAACCCCCACTTACAAATTCGGAGGGAAGTCTAGACCATTTAACCAAGACCGACGAAATGACCTGATCGCCTTGTTTGATCAACCGGCTCTTCAGAATCTCCGCAGGAATTGAGTTCAGTTGCACTTCTAAACAGTTGACAGAAGGCACTGAAGATGTGGCGATCGAAGAAGGAATATGTCGTTTGAGTTGAGACACATGAACAACAGGACGAATTTTGCAGTCCACCGGCAAGTCCAACTTATACACCACTTGACCCACTCTGGCCAGAATCTTGTAGGGACCATAAAAACGGAAACATAACTTCTGATTACTCCAGGTTGCCAGTGAGGTTTGCGCGTAGGGTTGTAATTTCAGATAAACCATTTCTCCTACGACAAAGATGCGATCAGAGCGATGCTTATCTGCCTGCGACTTCATGCGAGCACTCGCTCGTTCCAAGTGCTGATTCAATAATTGAGTCACCCGCTGCCTCTGATCAATCCAATCTTTTACATCTTTCACAACACAAACATTGAGGTTGGGAATACCAAAGTGTCTGGGCGGGTAGCCATACAAGACTTCAAAAGGTGATCGACCCAGAGCCATCTGCAAGGTAGTGTTATACCAAAATTCAGAAAGAGGCAGCCAGTCCGACCACTTCTTAGGACAAGATGGACGAAACAACGAAGGTAAGTCACCACACATTGATTCAACTGCTATGTCTGACCATCTGTTTGAGGATGATATGCGGAACTCATGTTCAATCGGGTGTCAGACAAGCGGAAAAGCTCCTGCCAAAATGAACTCGTGAAGACTTTGTCTCTGTCAGAGATAATGGACTGAGGTAAGCCATGAAGCTTGTACACCTGATTGAATAACACTTGAGCCACTTGCATAGCCGAAAAAGGGTGAACCAAGGGCAAAAAATGACCATATTTAGAGAATTTGTCAATAACCACCAAAATAGTTGTATATCTGTGAGATAAAGGAAGCCCTTCAATAAAGTCCATGCTAATAGTATGCCAAGCTTGATTTGGCAATAGCAAAGGTTGTAATAGACCAGGTATCTTGATGTGTTCTACTTTAGCTTGCTGGCAAATGGAGCATTCTTGAACAAATTGCCGCACCGTTTCCTTTAGTTGAGGCCAAGCAAAGAGAGCCTTGATTTTGTGATAAGTGGCATGGATTCCAGAGTGTCCACCGATACCACTGCTGTGCAAGGCCTGTAAAATATGTTGCTGAGCTAAGGAATTTGTGTTGACCCAAATGCGCCCTTGGAATCGAATGACCCCATCTCGTAATGAAAACCCTTTATCATTTGAACCTGAGAGGCATAATTCAGCGTGCAATTGTTTAGTTTCAGGATCTTCCTGATATCCTGCCACCAAGTTGGCAATCCACACGGGAGTACAGCTTGTCACAGCCTGAATCTCCCCGGCGCCTGGTTTTCACGAGAGGGCGTCAGCGGCTGTATTAAGAATGCCTCTCTTATATTGAATCTGAAATTGTAACCCAAGTAACTTGACAAATGCCTTCTGCTGCATGGCAGTGGTTAATTTCTGTTCAGTGAGATGCATGAGAGCCTTTTGGTCCGTACGGATAAGAAACTCTTGGTGTTGTAAGTAAGGCCGCCATTTTGAAACGGCCAACAAAACAGCCATACACTCTTTTTCATACACAGAGAGCCCTTGATTCTTTTGACTGAGAGATTTACTCAGGAAAGCTATCGGGTGTCCTTCTTGCATTAAAACGGCACCAATGCCCTCCTTGCTTGCATCCATCTCCAAAACAAACTGTTTGGTGAAATCGGGAAGAGCTATCTCGGTGCTCGCACTAGAAACCGCCGCAGCGTTAAAATGCCTCTTCTGCTGACGACGTCCACTGAAACGGTACTCCCTTTTTAAGCAGAGTGATCAGAGGCTTATAAATCACACCATAATGCTGAATAAACTTCCTATAGTAACCAGTGACCAAAAATCCTTGCAATGCCTTGACATTTGATGGAACAGGCCAATCCAATACAGCTTGCACCTTTGTCTGATCTGTGGACACCCCTTGAGTCGAGATTATGTGGCCTAAGTATGCCAGACGCTGCTGTCCAAAGGAACACTCCTCCCGGTTGATGAGTAATTGATGGTGATCCAGAATTTGAAACACCTCTGTGAGATGGTCCACATGTGCCTCCAAAGATTGGCTATACACCAGGATATCGTCCACAAACACCAAGACAAACCGCCATAAAGCAGGGCTAAAAATCTGATTCATTACACCTTGAAAAGTGGCCGGAGCATTCGTTAGACCAAATGGCATAACCAAGAATTCATACAGCCCCTGATGCGTTCGGAAAGCTGTTTTATGCTCTTCCCTTGCCACTACCCGGATTTGATGATATCCAGAGTGTAAGTCCAATTTGGTGAACCAGTGAGCTCCCGCAAGTTCATCCAATAACTCATCAATTATCGGTAATAAGGTTTGTTTTTGACCGTAATCATGTTGAGCTTGCGATAATCCACGCAAAAACGCCAGGAACCATCCTTCTTTCTTACTAAAAGAATTGGTAAAGCAAAGGAACTCGTGCTTTGTTGGATTAGCCCCTTCTTCAACATGTCTGAAACCATTTGTTCAATCTCATTTTTTTGCTGGGGAGAGTATCGATAACCTCTTACATTCACTGGTTGTGCTCCAGGGATCAGTTGAATTGAATGATCAAAAGCTCTCCTCAGAGGCAGATGCACAGTCTCCTGGAACAGGTGATCAAAGTCTTGCAGCACCTTCTGTAAAGGAAGAGGAATTTCTTCCTCCTTGTTGTCGGCATTACCATGAAGACTGTGTCGAAGATGGATAAGATGGGTTACAGCTCCTCTTCTCAGTAGCCCCTTGAATTCATTTGCCTCCATACATTTTGTCTAAACTTCATCTTCCTGAATGCCCTGTAACTTAACTCGCCGGTTGTTATGAGTGAATTGCAAACATTTGTTTCCCCAGTGCACCCACATGGGGTTGTGCTCTTACAACCAATTAGCACCTAAGATCATGTCATAACACCCCAACTGCAAGACTCTCATATCATGACAAAATGAATGTCCCTGGATCCACCACGATAAGGCTGGAATGATTTTATCGCACGCTACAGATCATTTGTCGGCCACCGTTAGATAAATTGGTGCCAAAACTTTTGTTGGACACTTCATCTTGTCTGTCAATTCTTCACTGATGAAAGAATAGGTGCTACCGGAATCCACCAGGATAAGCACCTCCATCCGGCCAATCAACCCCAACAGCCTTACTGTTCTACGTCGGGACACTCCATTCTTCGATTGTTCTGTGACTGCCAAGAGTTCCTCCGTTGGTTCAGTGGAGTTTCCTCCAGGTTCCTCTTCCAAGGATGTTGAGACTTGCAACACTTCCACCAATTCTTCAATGACATGCAGAGGAACTTGTTCTGGACATTTGTGTGCCTTTCCCCATTTCTCCCCACAGATGAAACAAAGTCCGTTAACCCTTCGGTATGTACGCAGGGTGTCCAATTTCTCTTCCACTTTACTACCAGCAACCCTCTTGTGGTCATCATACTTTCTACCCTCCTCAACTTTACCGACCATCTTTGCCTTGTCCAGAAACTTACTTCCTCCTCTATTACCTTCCTTACTGTCGGATTTCTGATATGGCCTCCTTCTGCCGCCTTCTATTTCTTCTTCTTGTATTAATGCCAACGAGACTGCTATTTCCACATCACTCGGATTGTGCAACACCAAGGCAGCACGAATGTCCTCCCATAGTCCACTCAGGAAATGTGTAACAAAAAACACCTCATCCTGTGAAGGATTGTATAACAGCAGATGGTGTTGTAACCGTTCGAAAGTCTCAGTGTATTCTGCCACGGAACCAGTTTGTTTCAGATTGATTAACTGGTTCATTTATCGTTTATACAAATTCTTCCCAAACCTTCGTTCTACCGCTTCACACAAAGATTCCCAATCCTCAAACCTTCCTCTTGCTTCGGCATTCTGTAGCCATAGAGTAGCATTTCCATAGAAATTCAGAGCTGCAAACCTGGTGCGAATCCCCAGATGAATGGCCATTATCTCAAAGTAAGTTTCGCATCTCTCCTTCCATAGCTTGGGATTTTCACCATCAAATTTTGGAAACTCCAACTTGGGTAATTCTTGTCGTGACTGCCAAGTCGGGTTCACACTTTGGCCTTCTCCCATACACTTCTCTTCACCGCTCCTCTGATCAATCATTGGAACAATCAGAAACCCTTTTGCTTCCCAATCACGGCCAACGAGGGAGGAGGCCCCAATATTCCTTTCATCGAACCCCTAACTTGATCATGGAGCATATCAGCATCCTCACCTTGCTGTGTTCCTGGTGTTGACGACGAATCGCCGCCACTCCTCCCGCTTCGGGTCGCGCCTCCAAAATCTCCACTCTTCCTGTCACACCTTCCAACGCCGATCTTACTTCGCCGATTTCTGATTTCACCCCGTGAACATCCTCCAAAATCTGCTTCAACAGGACGTTGATTCCCTCAAACTGGTTCTCCATCGAAGCCATGGTTGCCGACATCTTCGTTTCCCACTGAGATTGCTTCCGCTTAGGCGCCAGCGCGATGGAAGCCTCACCAGCTCTGATACCAGATACTATGGATCTATCGAGGTTTGGGATAGAACAAAGAGGAAAAGAGATAAGTCAGGGAGAACTTGAGAGAACTTGGGAAGGAAGTAAGTATTCTGTTCTTCCATAACCAATTCATCCGACAACCCAGTATTTAAGCACATCCCAAACCCTCACTTACAAGTGGACCCTCTTTACATCATGCACACAGCCCCTACTTCCGCTACGACACGCTGCACGCAACAACCCCTGTACCATATCCGGCACGCAACACATAGACGCATGCACCGCACACGGACAAGGCGGACTAGCACTGGTTGATGCATCCACAGATACTCAGGAGTTTTTTTCATACATTTTTTCTCATATTGATTGATAAACAGAAGATCACATAGTAACTAATGATTAAGCAATCAATCTATAAACATGGTACGATGATCTTCAGGATCAAGCTTGCATTCATGCACTTACGTAGGGCTCGTTGTAGGATGATCGCGTGTAGTAGGATGAAATTCGATGCCGTGAAGAATGTCACAGGCAGACGATCACAATCAATGGCCACGGTAGAGCATCGTGTGTTCATCCGTATATGCAATTCCATATATTGATCTCTCGTTTGAGCGGCATGCAAAATAAACATAGATCAATCTGTGATTAGTATCAAGAAAACAAGATTGATCTACTATAAAGAATATGAAACGACAAACGCTGGTTTTAGCCTTGTAGAGCTTCATGCTGATAATGTATTGTAAAACATAGTCGTTCACCTGCGATCAATCATAAAAATCGTAGATACAATCACACGAGCAAGAATAATAGACACACAATATAGGGGTGGAATTCTCTCTCGCTTTTATTAGATTGATAGAATACAATGGGGGATGCCCAATATATATAGAAGGGGAGAGATGAGTTCGGATTCATCTATACAAATAAGAGATAGAATCCCAACCAAATACGGTTGGACTTCCTTATTTCATAACAAGAAGTCGTAGCGATGGTGTATATCAAAATTTTTCCAACAACTAAAGGGCAAACTCGTGCTGCCCATGATCATGAAAAGTTCGCCACTTTCATATGCAGGACAAGAAAAGCGTCGGACAAAGCTCTCTCTGAATTAACTTGCATGAAAAAGCCACAAAAACTTGCAAGAAAAAAGTTCAACTGGGAGGGGAAATGCACCGTTGTAACATTAGAGTATGAATTGGCATGAACAGACGAAGCTTCCATTCACGTTTAACAAAATTGAAATTTCGAAAATCGGTAAAAACCGAAAATTCAAATATCAGTAAAAATCGAGCAAAAATCAGTAGAAACCAAAGAAATTTGAATTCCAAAATTTTGAATTTGGCGGTCAAACAACAGCTGGGAAAAAAGAAAATCAATTGATTTTACCGATTTTCGAGCAATTTTCACCGATTGTCGATCTGTTTTCTTTGGTTTTTGATTTTTGAGCTTTTTTTAGATTTTTGAATGGTTTTTAAATTTTCAAGTGGTTTTCACCAATTTTTCGAGCGATTTTCGATTTTTAGCTGAAGGATCGAGATGGCGAACAGAGGGGGGGGTGAATGGTCGCAATTAAATTTTCCCCCAAAATACTCCAACTAAAACCGTGAAAAGATCGCAAGAAAGGAAATCGCGAAAAACCATAAAAACCGAACGACTAGACAACTATGTGCATCCCTAGCTTACATGGATGTGATCCATAAAATATGTGAGGATTTTCAATCACAATCCTGGTTGTCAAGTGTCCAAAAGGAGAGGAATCAATTCAAATACTTCTTTTCTAAAAGAGATCAAGCCAAGACACAAAAGCCTCTTTTAGAAAAGCAAAAGCAGATATTTCCAGAATCTGTCTTTAATTTGAATAGGAGGTTGGTGGGATTCTGCTGCTCACAAAATTATGAGAAATTTTCTCCCTATGAGCAGATGAGTCGTGAAGCTCTCCACCAAATTTCAGATCAAAAAGCCATGTAGAAAAATCATCATAAATCTATGAACACAGACAGTCAGGAACTTCGACCAGAAAATTTGGGGCTCGGTTTTCACCTCATGGCACCAAAACTATGAAACCAGTGAACTCCAAAGTTTTTCTGCAGATGGATATAGGAGTTCCGCACAATCTCCAACAAGAATCACACAAAAAGGATTTTTCTTGATTTTTCCAAAAATCAAAGACTAACTGCTGCGCGAAGAACAAGTTCTGGACAGAATTGGAACTTGAAAGAAAAGATGATCTCTACTCAATCAAAGAGTGCAAAAGAGATGTAAAACCATAGGAACACAATCAAAACATCCAAGATCAGCATTTAGAAGGAGGGGAGGCAAATCCAAATTGCATGAACGTAAATTGCGCGAAAGTAATTGCGTAAAGTAAATGCTGAATTTAAATTGCGCAAAGTAAAGACATAATGTAAATCGAATTTAAATTCACAATAATGTAAAGAAATTTCTTTGTATTTCTGGTGGGAAGGTTTACAAAGCCTCACTTCATGTGGGCAAAGCTCAAAGGAGCAACTCAAACCTTCAAGGGGAGGAGGCCACCCCTCCACCCCTATTTATACAACTCTTGGGTCACCTACCACCCTTGGATGAGTCCCTCAACCCTAGGACACTCATCTAAGGGCTAGGATTAACCCACTCACACAGCCATGCAAGGGCTAACCCAAAACCCACACACATACCGGGTTTTCTTGCACGGTTTTCAAAGCATACTACCTAGACCCGCTAACCTATCAATTAGACCGCAATCCGACGGCCCTCATTGATCCACGCGGCATCTAGCTAGCATCATCTCCTTTCCTTATCTTCTTGGCTTGCCCGGACTCCGTCTCCGGTCATCTTCCGGCGATCTCCCGACCGTCTGGACCTCCGACGCTCCTCGCCTAGTCCCGGTCATCCTCCGCCTCACCATGACCTAGCACCGTCGCCCTGCAACCATCAAAGACAAGGAAAACCTTTCACATAGCAATGCCCACAAATATTTTCAATGATTATCCCAAAATCATTAACTAATCATAATTGCACTCAATCGGTCCGGTGCTACGCCCTAGGCCAGTAGCACCGAAAAGCACCCAACACTCAAATTGCTTCACATCAAAATCCAATTCAAATCAAACTCAATTCAAACCAAGCTCAACTCTTGTCAATTACTCATCACAAACAAGGATAGACCTCCACATGGTCTTTCAATCTCCCCCTTGATGAGTATATTGACAAACACCCGAAAAGGCATAAATTTGAGTTTGAAAGAGAAGAAGAGAGCAATTTGAATGCAAAACCAAACTCGGTCCAGAGAGAAGGAAATAATATCATGACCAAGTTGGCTAGAAAGATTTTTAGAGCAATATAAAAGAAAGAGCAAGTTTTCCACAAAAGCTCTAAAATATCCAATAAAACTCACAATGAACACTCGAATATGCTTATGATCATAAAAACTTGCAATTGTCACAAAGATCATAAGAACCAAGGTGGATTAGAATTTTTCCTTTGAAGATGCCTTTTCTACATTTTCTCCCCCTTTTTGGCAATATAGGCATCAAGAAGTCAAATTTTTTTTCTTTTATCCCCCTTTGAATATGTATGCATGAGATGCAACCTAAGAAGCTTTGAAGATTATCCAACTGATCATAATGACAAGATATGACACCAAGATAATCAATTTAGAAAATGATTAAACTTGGATGTCTCCAAGAACAAATTCATTTTGCTCACAAGCTTTGTTTACAAGATTTTATTTTAGCAAGATTGGAACAAGTGCAGAACTTAGTAAAAGTTTCAAAGCTAGAAGCAAACACCACTCATAGGATCAAATGGAAAACCTAGAGTTCAACCTACTCAACACTTTGGGAAATCTAGAAGTGCATACAAGGTCCTTCGAGCTCATTTTCCATATAATCGACTTTTGCCTTAGTATTTGAAAAGACATAGCGGGGTGCAAATGTTTGACATAATTTGCATTCTTTACCCACATATGTTTTTTGTTTATTTGTATTTTTCAAGAGTAATTGACTCATGCCATCTTCGACCATCTCAAGAAGAACTCTTAAGAGGATGGTCTTGGTCATACACGATGCATTCCAAGTTCATCCCAAGTGCAATGGGAGGCAGTCTCGTGAATGCAAAGTGTTGAGATCAATTTTGCACAAAAGAGTCAATTTTGTTTTCATTTTAGCACATATGAGCAATTTGAAGGACTCAAGTATGGATCAAGCTAGTTTCACCCAAGTTGCTATAGGGACTCTAGAGAACTCCAAAATTTCACAAATCATGGTAAATACCTCTAGAGACGAAACTTAGCAAGAGAAAGCAACATGTTTCATCAAGTTTTTCAGTTAAAACTTTCAATTTTCAAATTTTAACAAGCTTAGCATGATGGATGAACTTGGACAACTCGAAGTTAGTGATTTTCTTCAAAAGATGTAGCAAGGTGCATTACATGAAGATTGAGTCAATTGCATAATAGACAAAGCTCATAAAATGAAAAATCAAGTCTATATGCAATGCATGAGACAGATTCTTAAACTCCCCCTCAACATGTGATTCCATTTTAAGCACAAATCTGGTTCAAATTGAGTTATTAGCAAGATTAAGCTCAAGAAAGGTCGAAAAGAACTCAATTAAAGCCAGAAACACAGAATGGAGGGAAGAAGTCAAGAAACTACGAACTGGGTGACTATAGAGTATAGAAAAGATAGCAGAGAACACTAGGCTCAAACTCGCTCTCATCTTCCCCAATGACTGACAAAGGAAAGCTAGCTCTCAAACTCCAGCCCAGGAGCAAACACAGACTGTCTACCAGGGGCCCAACACCTGCTAGACCTACAAGACTGTGAGTGAGCTCAACCGAGAAGAAGAAGAGAATAGCATCCTAAAGCATAAGATGAGAGGTCCATGCCGAGGCATGCCAGAAGTCTAGGTGAAGTGAACTCAGAACTCTAGAAAATAAAACCCATAGCACCCAGAACAAGACAAAAGAAGGGAAAACTGGAAGAAAATATATACATATAATACATAAAGTACAAACTAGCTCCCTTCACAATAAGCCGTAAGGACACACGACACCAAGCTCACTCCTCAAGGCAACAAACCTAGAGCTATCCAAAGGCTTGGTAAAGATATCGCCAACCGGTGGTCACTCCACTGGCTGAAGCACTATGTCTCCTTTCTCCACATGGTCTCTAAGGAAGTGATATCTAATATCAATGTGCTTAGTCCGGAGTGCAGACTTGGGTTCTTGGCAATGCAAATAGCGAAGTGTTATCACGTAAAAGTGGAACACTCTCTATCTCTAACCCAAAGTCCCGCAAGGTCGATCTCATCCAGAGCACAGCTCTGACAATCGGCTGTGACAACATACTCGGCCTCGGTGGATCATGCGACTCGGATCGATTCTTAGATGACCACGAAACAAGAGAAGTGCCAATGAATTGGCAAGTGCCAGAAGTGCTCTTCCTATCTATCCTACAGCCGGCAAAGTCAGCATCGGAAAAGGCTCTGAGGGATAGACAAGAGGAAGAAGAGTACCAGATACCATAATCAATGGTAGCTCGAAGGTACCTAAAGATGCGCTTCACCGCCTGGCGATGAGAGACGCGAGGAGAAGCCTGAAATCGAGCGCACATACACACAGCAAAGTGTATATCCGGCCGCGAGGCAGTAAGATACAAGAGGGAGCCAATCATGCTCCGGAACTCCTTTTGATCAGCAGGCTCACCATCCTCATCGGGCTCGAGGACAGCAGTGGTGGCCATAGGAGTCATCACGGGCTTTCCATCAGACATATCAAACCGTCTCAGAAGGTCCCGAGTGTACTTACCTTGGTGCAGGAAAGTACCCTCCCGAGTCTGCTTGATTTGGAAGCCAAGAAAGTAGCTCAACTCACCCATCATACTCATCTCAAATTCTATGCTCATTACCTCAGAAAAATGAGACACAAGAGACCGAGATGAACCATTAAAGATAATATCGCCCACATAAATCGGACGAGAAGAAAATGAGAATCACGATGTCCGATGAATAGAGTTTTGTCTACAATACCCATTTTGAAACCATGGTCGAGAAGATAGGACTTAAGCCTCTCATACCAAGCTCTAGGGGCTGCTTAAGTCCATACAAGGCTTTGGAAAGCTTGTAGACATGGTTAGGGTATTTAGGGTTCTCAAATCCTAGAGGTTGCTTGACATACACCTCTTCCTCAATGAAGCCATTGAGGAATGCACTCTTGACATCCATTTGATAGAGCTTGAAGCCTGGGATGCGAAAATGCAAGCAGATTCTAATCGCCTCTAGTCTAGCTACAGGGCAAAGGTCTCCTCAAAGTCAAGACCCTCAACTTTGAGTGAAGCCTGTGCAACTAGCCTAGCCTTGTTGCGTAACGACAACCCCATCCTCACTCTGCTTGTTTTTGAACACCCACTTGGTCCCAATGACATTATGACCAGATGGGGCTCTACAAGCCGCCAAACTTTGTTCCTCTCAAAGTTTTCCAGTTCCTCATGCATAGCATTAATCCATGATTCATCGGATAATGCATGAGTAACATCCTTTGGCTCAAAAGAGGCAACAAAGGCAGAGTGAAGGCAGAAAGAAGATAAGCCTGATTTTGACCGCGTCACACGCTCAAACAGATCACCAATAATCTGCTCAGGTGGATGAGAACGCTGAATGTGGCGTGGAGGACCGAAGCGAGTGGCCTCTACCTCTTGAGGAGAAGAGGTAGGAACAGAGCCACTCACCAAGGAGAGTCTGAAGGCAAAGGCTGATCTTCCTGAGGTGCAGAAATGGAAACAGGAGGCACCTCAGGTGAAGAGGAGACTGGATCAGGTGGAACACCATCATCTCCATCATCCTCATCCTCTACAAAGATGGTCTCGGAGGGATAAGAAGAGCTTGAAATATCGGTCTAGCACAGGCTAGCCTCATCAAAGGTCACGCCACGGTCTCTATGATCCTATTCGCATCACAACTCTGGACCCTATAGCTACGAGAAGAAGTCGAGTAACCCGAAAAATACCATCGGAAGAACGAGACTCAAACTTATCTAGGTTACCAGACTTCAAGATGAAACACTTGCAACCAAAAACGCGAAAATGAGAAACACTGGGCTTTCGCCCATACCTCAACTCATAAGAAGTGCGATGCAAATGTGCTCTCAAGAAAACGCGATTGGAAACATGACAAGCAGTAGCTATAGCCTCATTCAAAACTTCCTAGGAGTCTTGTACTCATCTAGCATCGTCTCCGCCATCTCAACCAGGTCCTATTCTTCCTTTCCACTCGCCATTTTTTGAGGGACGTATGGAGAGGAGAACTGATGCTCTAACCCAGACTCCACACAGAAACTCTCAAAGTAGGAGTTCTTGAACTCTGTGCCATTATCACTGCGTATAGCTCGTAATGCACCTGGGAGCTCAATAGACAACCTACTAACAAATCCCCTGAAGTGAGAAAAAGTCTCATCCTTCGAGGCCATGAAAAATACCCAAGAATATCTCGAAAAATCATCAACAATGACAAGGACATACCACTTCCCTCCTGCTGACTGCACTCTAGCTAGACCAACAGTGTCCATGTGTAAAAGCTGTCCTGGTGCATCAGTCATCACTACGGTGACTGGAGGATGAGAAGCAGTAACCATCTTGCCATGTCGGCAGGGAGAGCAAACTAAGTCTTTGACCATCTTGAGTTTGGGCAAACCACGAATAAGATCACGGCTGCTAACTCTGGTCAAATGATCAAAACCAATGTGACCAAGTCTCCTATGCCAGAAGGAGAGATCACAGGACTCGAAGCAATCAAACACCAAGAGAGTCTCCGAAGAAAGCAGAAAAATCAGCACGAAAGACTCTCCCAAATCTAGAAATCCCGCAAACTAATCCTCCTGATGAATCGAGGATTCTACAAGCATTGCTCTTAAAGCTTACCTCGAAAGAGTCATCGATAAGCTGAGAAACAGAAAGTAAATTATATTGCAGCTTACTCACTAAAGCAACGTCCTCAAGAATAAAATTTTCATTAATGCAGACGGTACCTTTAGCAATGACTCTACCTGAAGAAGCATCCCCAAAAGTGATCAACTCATCACCGGGGGCTCGGACTAGGGAAGAGAACCAACGAGAATCTCCGGTCATATGGCGAGAACAACCGGAGTCAACAATCCAAACATCTCCTTCCCCATCCGATTTAACCGATCAAGTCGAAAGAAGACTCGATCTTGGGATAAAGTGAAGACTTGGGAACCCAATACTGAATTATACGACGCCTCAAAGTACCAGCCACAAAAGAAGAAGACTGGACTCTAGTGTCTCTCTGACGCTCAACTCTAACAAGATCAGAAGAAGCAGCTGTAGTGGAAGATCTAGGAGTCACATCCTTTGGTTTGGCTCTTGAGTGGTGCAAAGGCGGACCATCCCAACGAGGCTGCCTAAGTCTCCTACCGAAAACACCTACGCGCCGATATCTACCTCGATGGGAAAAACGAGGAATATCAAGAGGACGGCGGAAAGACTGACCACGAGCAACTCCAGAACTAAAACTCGACTGAACAGCATGAAAACCGAGTCCTGGATGCTGCCCAAAAACAGGCGACTCTCTAACCTGTCTAGAAGCAGTGCGTGCCTTAGGAGCACTCAGAGTCTAGGGATGACCCTGAATACCCCTAAGTGCAGCAACACGCTCACGCCTGGTGATCTTGGCGCGTCTAAAACAGAAATCTACTAGGTGACCATCCTTCTTACAGAAGGTGCATGTGTACTTTGCCTTGTTAGAGGCAGAAGCAACAGGAGAAGCATCCTTCTGGTCAGAAGTCCCATGGACCACTCCAAAGAGACCTAAACACAAGTGGTGCTCACCATGGGAGCAACCACAATCTCACCACTCTTGGAAGCACATTACAAGCTGAAGGCGGATCGCCGTGCGTGCTCCAAGTAATCAAATCCTAGACCTTGATTGAATCTGCTAACCTTGGGTGGTCTAGAATGAGATTGAGCTTCTTCTTGCCTCCAACAAATTTCTCAAGAGTGCTCATGAGATACTCACACTCCTAAGAGAGAGGCACAAGAAGAGCAAGGGGAAGGAGTAGAAGAAGAGCCAGAAGAAGAGGATTGAACAACGCGTGCATATTGTTCCCTATACACGGCTGCCTCAAATTTGAGAGACTCACAGGAAGCACAAGAAGCATTTCTAATTCTACCAACCTGGGCCTTTATCTTCTTCCTAAGCTCTGCGTGGACCTTATCCACGTCATCCTTAACCCCAATACACAGAAAGCAATCATTATCTGACTTAACTAGTAAGTCCTTAGCAAGTTTCGCACACTTGGCATTCAAAGCTTCATTATCAATTTTTAGTTGCTTACAGCCCTCACATGAGCTGACTGGGTCCTTAGAAGCATGCAATTCAAGTTCATCATTTCTAGCAGAAAGCTTCCTAAGGTGACAACCCATGGCATCAATTTCAGCAAGTAGCTTAGGGCAATTTTCACAAGATGCAGTTGTGTGATTATGAAGAAAACTAGCATCAATAGGAATAGGATCAATAGAACATGTGCTAGCATCCTTCGACCTAAGAGCCTCAAGATCAGAAACCACACTATCATGCAGGGTCCTTAGGTTCTCAAGCTCCACAAGCAAAGCATCACACAAGGAACAATCATCAGTGACTCGGGAGGGAGAAGATCTAAGAGAAGCTAACTCCCGAGTCAAGGTATCTACTTCCTTCTCAAGCTCCATAACCCTAGCTCTAGCTTTAGCATGAAATTTTCCTAATTTGCAAAAAGCTTCATTGAGCTGGTCATAGGAAGGTACCTCGTCCGAGTCACTGTAGAGCTCGGAGTCGCTGACGTCGTTGGTGTTTGCCATGAAGCACATGCCGGAGAAGTCGTCGCCGCCTTTCTTCTCTTGCGGATCATCCTCGCTTGCCGCTCCATGTCTCCGTGTCGGAGAGGCTGATGTCGTCGAGGGCGGCGAGGACGCTGTGGAAGAGCTTCTTGTTCTTCGAGAAGTTGCGGTACTTCTTCTCGTGCGCCGGCTCGCGAACTGGAGGCTTCGTGGAATACTTGTCTGTCGCCATGGCTCTCGAGACCGGTCAAGATCTATGGAAGAGCAAAACCGGCTCTGATACCAATTGAAGGATTGAGATGGCGAACAGAGGGGGGGTGAATGGTCGCAATTAAATTTTCCCCCAAAATACTCCAACTAAAACCGTGAAAAGATCGCGCAAAGGAAATCGCGAAAAACCATAAAAACCGGAACGACTAGACAACTATGTGCATCCTTAGCTTACATGGATGTGATCCATAAAATATGTGAGGATTTTCAATCACAATCCTGGTTGTCAAGTGTCCAAAAGGAGAGGAATCAATTCAAATACTTCTTTTCTAAAAGAGATCAAGCCAAGACACAAAAGCCTCTTTTAGAAAAGCAAAAGCAGATATTTCCAGAATCTGTCTTTAATTTGAATAGGAGGTTGGTGGGATTCTGCTGCTCACAAAATTATGAGAAATTTTCTCCCTATGAGAAGATGAGTCATGAAGCTCTCCACCAAATTTCAGATCAAAAAGCCATGTAGAAAAATCATCATAAATCTATGAACACAGACAGTCAGGAACTTCGACCAGAAAATTTGGGGCTCGGTTTTCACCTCATGGCACCAAAACTATGAAACCAGTGAACTCCAAAGTTTTTCTGCAGATGGATATAGGAGTTCCGCACAATCTCCAACAAGAATCACACAAAAAGGATTTTTCTTGATTTTTCCAAAAATCAAAGACTAACTGCTGCGCGAAGAACAAGTTCTGGACAGAATTGGAACTTGAAAGAAAAGATGATCTCTACTCAATCAAAGAGTGCAAAAGAGATGTAAAACCATAGGAACACAATCAAAACATCCAAGATCAGCATTTAGAAGGAGGAGGCAAATCCAAATTGCATGAGCGTAAATTGCGGAAAGTAATTGCGTAAAGTAAATGCTGAATTTAAATTATGCAAAGTAAAGACATAATGTAAATGCGAATTTAAATTCACAATAATGTAAAGAAATTTCTTTGTATTTCTGGTGGGAAGGTTTACAAAGCCTCACTTCATGTGGGCAAAGCTCAAAGGAGCAACTCAAACCTTCAAGGGAGGAGGCCACCCTCCACCCCTATTTATACAACTCTTGGGTCACCTACCACCCTTGGATGAGTCCCTCAACCCTAGGACACTCATCTAAGGGCTAGGATTAACCCACTCACACAGCCATGCAAGGGCTAACCCAAAACCCACACACATACCGGGTTTTCTTGCACGGTTTTCAAAGCATACTACCTAGACCCGCTAACCTATCAATTAGACCGCAATCCGACGGCCCTCATTGATCCACGCGCATCTAGCTAGCATCATCTCCTTTCCTTATCTTCTTGGCTTGCCCAGGACTCCGTCTCCGGTCATCTTCCGCGATCTCCCGACCGTCGGACCTCCGACGCCTCGCCTAGTCCGGTCATCCTCCGCCTCACCATGACCTAGCACCGTCGCCCTGCAACCATCAAAGACAAGGAAAACCTTTCACATAGCAATGCCCACAAATATTTTCAATGATTATCCCAAAATCATTAACTAATCATAATTGCACTCAACGGTCCGGTATACTCGCCCCAGTGCCAGTAGCATCGAAAAGCACCCAACACTCAAATTGCTTCACATCAAAAATCCAATTCAAATCAAACTCAATTCAAACCAAGCTCAACTCCAGTCAATTACTCATCACAAACAAGGATAGACCTCCACATGGTCTTTCATTAGCACAATGAAGGAAAATTTAAAAAATCCAAAAAATTTAGAAAATTACAAAAATCCCAATAAATCTATGAAGACCTTAGATAAATTTAAAATTTTTAAATCATTTATTGTTTCTAAAACAATCCAAACAACAATTAATAAAAAGGAATAAAGGCTTTATCAAAATTTTTAAATATTTAAAAGATTTATTATATTTTGAAATTTTATTGTAACCATGAATATTGCCAAAGGATCATGTACTAAAATTTTCAGAAATATTAGAGTTCATTTAGTGCCCATATATAAAATAAACATAAGAGCATATATAATGATATAGCTGCACTTTCAGAATTTTTTAAAAATACTCATATCTGATTATCATCCAAAAAATTTACAACATCATTATAATTATGTTATAACATCACAAAAGAGTTTAAGAAATATTAGACTTCATTTTGTGCCACTAGAAAATCAAAATCTGATGAGCACATATTCTGACAGTATCACTGTCAGAATTTTTTAAAAATCTACAGGTTTGATAATCTGAAAATTTTATAGCATCATTAGAATTGCCTCAGGACCTTATAGTTTTTGCTAAATTTTTAAATTTTTTTTAAATTTGCATTTGAACTCCACGATTTACCGAACCTTTTTTATTGCCGAACCGGCACAAAACGGTCGGCTTTCACGAAAACCAGCCGATTTTCGCCGGTTTTGTTAACCCTGCTTCCTTTAGAGAGAACCTATAGCTAAAATAACAGTCTGAATGGAAGAATTCATTTTAACATCATTCCAAGTGCAGATCAAGCACACAACGCATGCACGCCATGAACAAACTCCAAACCAAGTTGATGGCGCACTTACTCTATAGTCTGCTCCTTTGTAACTTATTTGTCATCTTCATGTGATCACAAAACTCTCTGTTTCTTTCATATTCATGTATGATGCAGCTAGCAAAGATTGATTCAGTTCGCAATCCTTCAGAAATCCGTTGTTCAATGATCCTCCGTAAGTACTACTATAATCTCTCTTGAAATAAAAGGTGCTACTATATTTACATTTTCCTATATTATAATTTTGGTGTGATGCTCCCTCTCCCAGCATGGAACTCTACTAAGGTGTTGACGCCCAAAAATGTGACGAAAGATTGATTGGCCCAAACATACAAAAATGCCGAATTCAAAGGGTTCAGAGCGTGCTAGCCGATTTGATCCTACAATCGGCAAGATGATGAGAAAATAAGATTAAAACCGATCTAATGCGATAATTGGTAAAGATCTAAATAGCTACCAGAAGCCAACTAAGTCAAAGGTCTAAACACACTATCTTGAAAAAGGTCATCAGTGGCGGTTCATAACTGCTATCAGTGACAGTTTTTGAACCGCCACAGATTTAGTGCCACTGATAATCGAGGATTATTAGTGACGGTTCTAAAACCGCCATAGATAACATTATCTATGGCGGTTTTTGGTTAGAACCGTCACTAATAACCGAATATAAGTGGCGGTTCTAGCCAAAAACCGCCACTGATAGTATTAGTATCTGTGGCGGTTGTTGGTTAGAACCGACACTGATAACCAAATATCAATGACGGTTCTAACCAACAACCACCACAGCACTAGTACTATCAAGGAGGTTTTTGGCTAGAACCGCCATCGATATTCGATATCGATCGCGGTTCTAACTAAAACCGCCATGATAATCCCACCCAGAAAATAAAAATCGGCATTTGTGGCTAGCCTCGGCGGCGCTAGCCATGCCCTCGAGCATAATGAAAATAGCGTCTGAGAAAATAATACAGATCGGAGGTAGTATTATATGGTTGCTTGCTTATTTTATCATGTGCCAAAGTGGAACTAAATACAAACACATCATATAACAAAGAATTACAAAAGCATCTGCACCCACCCTCCTCCCTAGCATCAAATAGCAATTGGTTACAATGTTACATACCTCAAGTCTGTTCATGAAGCCGCTTTTGAAGTTCCAGCGGAGACACAATGCTTTAGTGAGATCAAAACTCCTACAATAGAATACAAAAACCTCGTAACCCCATAACAACCAAGTAATTTGCGGATGCCCATACAACTTGTCTATAACAAGAGGCCATCCCATATTTGCAATCGAATAGAGCAATTGTAACAAAGGCCAATCCTGTGACCAAAAGAATAGAGCCAATCCTGCTGACCTCAATGGAAATCTTTTGACACACTTAACTGACCAAAAGAAATTACTGGATTTCATACACCAAGTTTTGCTTAGAACTCATGGGGTTATCAACAGTATAAATGGAGAGAGTAACATGCCGTGATCAAATACTACTATTGGAAACAACTTTAGTATGCCTACCTAAACACTGTTTCAGCAGCATGCTTTGCAACAAACAACAAGATGAAGGCCCATACCAAATAACCATAAAAGTAGCACTAAGCAAATGATTCTTTTAGAAATTGAAGGCGACAATATGTCATTTTTTTCTTTGAAAGTATTGGAGAACAATTAAATATGTTCACCATCACAAAAGAAAACACGCTTAAGTAGTCATAGGAAGGAAATTAAAGGAGCACTTCAGGAATGCATTTCAAGAGACATGGCAAAGAAAAATTGATCACACCACAATAAGAGCATCTTATGATTCCTACCCTTTCTAAGGCCAGCGGTCATCCAGATCGAGCTTCTTGACAAAGATCTGGCTATCTTGTGGTCGTGACATCTATAGGAAAATTTATTCAGTAATTAGTGTAAGACAAAAATTCCACGAAACCCAGATATAGCAAAAATTATAAACCAAACTACACTTATTGGTTACGAGGTAACTACTAACTTATGGGCATTATTTGCTCTTGAGCCATATCAAGGTAATATCTAAGTCTCCATGTCAAATTATCGGTTGATGTGTTCACGGCAATGCATAAGAAACATCATATCTCCACCATTAATGGTTTTGATTTGAACAACATAGTCTATATAGTAAAAGCTTCTACCATGGACCAAATGCCACCTTTCTACCTATCATTCAACACTATCACCTAAGCAGAATCTGAATGAGTTTCATGAATATGTATTGGAAATAATGAATCTTTTCTAAGCTACTTTCAGCAAGGAACATAGTGTTATAATGAATAGCGATGCCACTATCACATAAGCAGTTTTTGCTCAACAAAATACCTTTAATGTTTGATCTACAAACTATTTGTACTTTTGTTATTGCAAGCAACACGCTTTTCATTGTCCCCATTCAACGAACTACTTTTTTGCCGACAATATGATCGTATACATGTTTCCAGATCGGACATTTTAAATAAAATAAAACACAAGAGTGCATTCATTTTTCTCATGACCTGTAACATCAGCATTATCAAGACAAGTTAAATGAGTTTCATGTAGGTTGCAAACTTACCCTTTCAGGTCAATAGATGGTATATTCTCTTTTGAGGCCGCCTTCTTTTCTGAAGAACCTAAAAATCTCAAATTGATGAACAAGGCACAGTATTAAAGGAAACTGAAGCAAGAAATATACAGAACATAGAATACATGAGAAGTGGAACATGGCAGACCTTCAGATAATTCTGGTCTGTATTGAGCTATTATGTATTTCTGCAAAATAGGTTAACTCAAAATCAAATAGAAGAATATATTTTCTTTCATTTCAATAATATCCGACAATAGAGCCAATTGTGAGACACGAAGATGACTTTTTACATGATAAATGGTCAAATTATTTGCCTTCATTAGCTTCAGCACACCCTTAGGAGTAGATTCTGCACAAATTTAAAATAAATGTCAAAAATTATAAGTTCAATCATGGGAAGGAAACAATGTATTAAAACTATGTGATAATCATTATGCTTACTATGAAATATCCAACAAGTTAAGCAAAATTGTTGCTTCAAGATTCAACATATGAGCAACGGATGTTACTCATGCATTATCCGATGAATCATGGATTAATGCTATGCATGAGGAACTGAAAAACTTTGAGAGGAACAAAGTCTGACAGCATGTAGAGCCTCCATCTGGTCATAATGTCATTGGGACCAAGTGGGTGTTCAAAAACAAGCAAAGTGAGGATGGGGTTGTCGTTCGCAACAAGGCTAGGCTAGTTGTACAAGGCTTCACTCAGGTTGAGGATCTTGACTTTGAGGAGACCTTTGCTCCTGTAGCTAGACTAGAGGCAATTAGAATCCTGCTTGCATTCTCTGCATCCCAGGGCTTCAAGCTCTATCAAATGGATGTCAAGAGTGCATTCCTCAATGGCTTCATTGAGGAAGAGGTGTTTGTCAAGCAACCTCCATGATTTGAGAACCCCAAATACCCGAACCATGTCTACAAACTTTCCAAAGCCTTGTGTGGACTTAAGCAGGCCCCTAGAGATTGGTATGAGAGGCTTAAGTCCTATCTTCTCAGTCATAGTTTCAAAATGGGTATAGTAGACAAAACTCTATTCATCAGACACCAGGATTCTCATTTCCTTCTCGTCCAGATTTATGTGGACGATATTATCTTTGGCGACTCATCTCAGTCTCTTGTGTCTCATTTTTCTAAGGTGATGAGCATAGAATTTAAGATAAGTATGATGGGTGAGTTGAGCTACTTCCTCGGTTTCCAAATCAAGCAGACTCGGGAGGGTACTTTTTTGCACCAAGGTAAGTACACTCGGGACCTCCTAAGGCGGTTTGATATGTCTGATGGGAAGCCTGTGATGACTCCTATGGCCACCACTACTGTTCTCGAGCCCGATGAGGATGGTGAGCCTGCTGATCAAAAGGAGTTTCAGAGCATGATTGGCTCTCTCTTGTATCTTACTGCCTCGCGGCCGGACATACACTTTGCTGTGTGTATGTGCGCTCGCTTTCAGGCTTCTCCTCGCGTTTCTCATCGTCAGGCGGTGAAGCGCATCTTCAGGTACCTTTGAGCTACCATTGATTATGGTATCTGTGTCGGGACCCGGATAAGCAAATCCGAAACCCTCTGTATATACTGCACTAGTCCAGGATCACGCTAGTGCACACAGTGGAAACATAGACGACATATCATTCCATAAATCGAAATAACTAAGAAGAAGCAAATTATTATTGAATAAAGCAAGCGACCTTATGGTCAAGGTTCATACACCAATGCCTCTTGGCTTAAGAAACAAGTGAAAGCTATTGCAAATGAAACATAATAACTTAGGCCATTCGACATGCCACAGGCAATCGTCTGGGGAACGCCTTCCTAGTCCACGTAGTCTTCATAGTATTCCTCCTCTTGATATTCATTCCCTGGTTCTTCATCAGCAACTAAACAACATGGGCGTAAAGCCGTGAGTACAAAACATACTCAACAAGCCATAGGGAAAATGATGCAACATATTCATGCACGGCTTGTCAAAGGATAGTCATAGAGTTCATTTGCAGAAAGCAATAACTTGAATTTAAATATAATAATTAGATTGAAGGCAGATTGATAAAAACAATAATAATTAACTGGTAAATCAACGGTAGACAACATGAACAAAATGACGAGGCATCACCCTACATCATTTGAAACAAGTATCAACCACACAATTCAACAATATAGTTTTAGACAACAGAACAACAGTGAACTCCCCGTTCCCATTCCAACAATTCCACATTTCAAGAAAACATTCTATACCCTGTGTGAAATTCTCGGGCTTGTCCATGACCGCGGACACGGCTATTCGAATAGTTTGACACTCTGTAGAGGTTGTACAGCTTTACCCACAAGACATGAACATCTCTTGGCGCAACCGGTAATAACACACTTCCTTTGGTGTGTCGCAGAGAATATCATGACAAAGCCTTTACAATGTATGTCTAAACTCAAGATCTTGCCCTCTAAGGTTTAGCCCTCGGGGCCCCTCTTGAGCCTTGTGAATCTACCCGTCTAACACGGAACCCACACCAACATTTGGCAAGATTTTAAGACTAGACATTGCAAATTAATCAGCTAGGTCTGTCTCATACCAGACTTGTGGTTGCACGATTAGGACCAGTTCAATGGCGCACAAGATTAAGTCCTTAAATTATCTCAGGCAAGACAACCACATCCTAATGTGCTAGACAGCACCCCCTTTACTGCACGATCACTTGTCCGAGGGAAAACATTTTGTTCAACCAAGACCAATGGCATCCCCTGCCATGGTACAACAAGTTTTACAACAGTGGTCAACAGCCACAATTCAATATCTCATTAGGTCAAAATTAACATTAGTTCACATGTGATATGAATCCCAACGTACGACTAAGCAGGCCTAAGCATAGCTACGTTAACCCAATGTTGGTACTACAATTATGTCCAACTAGTAAACAACCCAACCTAGGGTGACAATGGATACATGACATCTCAATTAATCAAGGTGGCATAATGAAAATTTGGCATATAGCTATTCCCAGTAAATAGTGTTTGTATCACATAGCATGCATTTGTATGAAACAAAATAGATTTGCAAACATGGGTTCAATATGATCAAAGGACTACGACTTGCCTTGCTATTCAAGCGCTGAATCTTGGTCTTCGAAGTCTCCGTTCGCTCCTTCGGAATTCGCATCTATCGAAAAATAAAGCAACAAAACCAAATAATTACAAAACAGAGAAGCAAACAAGTTCAAAACTGAAAATAAATGGTTCTGAAATGTAGAGCTTGATTTTACAAAAATTTAGAAAATTGAATCGGCTCAATCGGAGTTTGTATGAGAAAGAACGGGATTTTTGAGGTTTCGACAGAAAAGATGAACAGCACTCAGGCTACAGGCCCACTCGGTGCTACAGTAACCACGACGCTACAGTACCCACGACGGCTGCATCGGCAGAGCTACAGGTGGTATTTGTGCCAGAGAGGAAGAGGATGGAGGGTTGGGAAAGTGAGCACCGGAAAGATCTCGTCGGTGCGAATCCAGCGGTGGTGCGGATTTTGGAGGAGATGGCGGAATGATCGCAAGCGACACCGGGCGACAAACAACCCGACGAACAAACTCAAAATTCGGAGTCAATCTGCAATGAAAATCAAATCCGATTGAATGGTTATGATCATGGAAGCAAAAGGCACAAAGTGACGTGGTTGGTTTGCCGGAAAACTCACTGGAGCAAAAGATGGCTCGCCAGTGTCTTTGGAGGACACCGAGCGTACTGTTTTCTTGAGTTTTGGGATGGCAAACGATACAGAACCAGAGGGGCAAGGTGAGCACGGTGTAGAGGACTTCAATACGCTCGTTTGAAGTACTCACACGCTTAGAGAGACGAAGAAAAGGAAGAGTTATGGCTAAAACAAGAAATGGCAAACATTTGATTGCAGCGACCGTTTCACTTGATTTCGGGATAAGCAATGGTGGGATAATCAATCTCCATTACGACGCCGTCACAACGCTTCAAATCCCACTCGTTTTGGTGAAGTAAATTGAAAGATATGAATGATTGAAGTTGGAGCTTGCAAATAACTAGCACTCGGGGGCTACTGTGGGGTATGTATACCCTAGGGGGCCGCAAGGCAGGCCTGCGAAGGCCCAACCCGGCGAAACTAGGCCAGGCCGACTACAGAAGGCCAGAGGCAGCCTGGGCTGAGCAAGGCGTGAAGAATCAGGACAAATCCTAGTTAGGAAAACTGAGTCATATTGGGCAAGGGATGATTGTAATCCAAACCAGTAACGAAGTCGAGATAGATATGAAGATGCAATCTCCACCTCGTATCCGAGTGGGATTCCATATTGTAACCGCCCTTCTCTGCTATATAAAGGGAGGGGACGGGGCACCATAAACGAACAAGGGTCATCAGCAAATAAGCTAGCCAATCATAATCCCAGAGCACAGGACTAGGGTATTATCTCCACCGTGAGAGCCCGAACCTGTATAATTCTCGTGTCTTGTGCTACCATCGAGTTCCCGATCCAGCGCCTAGCCCCCTTTTAATTATTGTCGGTAACAAACCCTCGACAGTTGGCGCGCCAGGTAGGGGGAAGAAAAAAAGATAGGAGTTGGTTTGCAAGCGGGGTTGCACATGTGCAACACTATTAGGTGACAGGCTGCTAGCAGCAATACGGCTCGCAGTCGTCTGTTCGTTTCAACCTTGGATCAACACCGGCCAAGACGTCTGCACCAGGAGGAAACCGTGGAGCCGTTTAGTCTGGAGCTACCACTCAAGCCACAGTGAGAGGTCGTGTCAACTATATCACGACTGATGAGGCTCGGGGAGCATCGGATGTTGTACTAGGTAAGTTTCTGGTTAATTCAGTACCTGCTACAGTTTTGTTTCATTCTAGAGCTTTGCATTCTTTTATTTCTCAAGATTTTCCTCTTGGGCATGGGTTAGAGGTTAAGAATCTTAAGTGTATGCTTTTGGTCTAATCCCCTGGATCAGAGTTGCGATCTAACCTAGGATGCATGGGAGTAAGGATGCTCATGAATGAGATAGAGTTCCTAGCGAACCTTATTATCTTGGATACTCAAACCCTAGATGTTATTCTTAGGATAGATTGGCTGTCTAAGCACAAGGTCGTGCTAGACTGTGGTAGAAAAGTAGTGTCCATTAAGAGCCCAGAAGGCGAAAGAGTGGAAGTTCAAGTAACAGCAGTTCACAATGGGCAAAAGATGGTTAATAGCATTAAGGCAGTCGGCATTGAGGAAGTACCGGTTGTGAATGAATATCTAGATGTTTTTCCTGAAGAGTTACCGGGAATGCCACCTGATCGAGATGTTGAGTTTGTGATTGAATTGGTGCCTAATACAGCCCCAATAGCCAAGAGACCGTATTGGATGCCGACAGATGAGTTAGTGGAAATGAAGAAGCAACTTGAGGAATTGCTGAAAAAAGGTTTCGTGAGACCAAGTTCGTCGCCATGGGGAGCACTTATTTTGTTTGTTCAGAAAAAGGATGGAAGCATGAGAATGTGCATTGATTATCAAGCTTTAAATGAGGTGACAGTAAAGAATAAGTATCCGTTGCCCAAGATCGATGACTTGTTTGATCAGTTAAGAGGAGCTGGAATTTTCTCCAAAATAGATCTTTAATCGGGATATCATCAACTGAAGATTAGAGCAGAAGACATTCCCAAGACAGCATTTTCCACCAAATATGGTCATTATGAGTTCACAGTGATGTCATTTGGATTGACCAATTCCCCCGCATATTTCATGAACCTAATGAATAAAGTTTTCATGGAATACCTAGATAAGTTTGTCGTCGTTTTCATAGATGACATTCTTGTCTACTTCAAGACAAAAGAAGACCATGCAGAACACTTGAGGCTAGTTCTTGAGAAGCTTCGAGCGCAACAATTGTATGCCAAGTTTAGTAAGCGTGACTTTTGAAAGAAGAAAGTGGAATCCTTGGTCATGTGATGATTGCCAAAGGTACTGCAGTTGACCCTAGTAAAGTTGAGGCAGTACTGCATTGGGAACAACCGAAGTCGGTGACCCAGATTTGGAGTTTTCTTGGAATGGCGGGATATTACCATCAATTCATAGAAGGATTCTCATCAATTGCCAAACCTCTGACGCAATTGTTAAAGAAAGAGAAGAAATTCGCATGGACGCCAGATTGTGAGAAGAGTTTTCAAGAATTGAAGAAAAGGTTGACATCTGCACGAGTGTTAGTGTTGCTGGATATTCAGAGCAATTTTGATATTTATTGTGATGCTTCGCGTCAAGGCCTGGGATGTGTGCTGATGCAGAATGGCAAGGTGGTCGCATATGCGTCAAGACAGTTGAGGCCACATGAGGAGAATTACCCGATGCATGACTTAGAATTAGCAGCAGTAGTACATGCCTTAAAGATATGATGTCACTATCTTATTGGAAATCGTTGTGAAATATACATGGACCATAAGAGTTTAAAGTATATTTTCACTCAATCAGATTTGAATATGAGGCAAAGGAGGTGGTTAGAATTGATTAAATATTATAATCTAGGAATTCATTATCACTCTGGAAAGGCTAATGTGGTAGCCGATGCATTGAGCAGAAAAAGTCACAGTGTTAACATGGTGATTCAAGGAAGTCAATCTGAGCTATGTAAGGAGTTTCAGAAACTGGGATTGGAGGTAGTACCGAAGGGATTTCTAGCTACCCTGGAGGTAAAACCTACGTTGGAGGATCAAATTCGAGAAGGGCAAAAGGATGATGCCAAGATAAAGAGAATTAAGTCTAAGATGGACGAAGGTAAAGCTAAGAATTTCACTGTGGATGCACAAGGAACCTTATGGATGAGGAGTCGAATCTATGTGCCACATACAAAGGAATTGAAGCAGTTGATTCTTGAGGAAGCACATGATTCAAAGTACTCTATTCATCCAAGAAGTGCAAATATGTATCAGGATTTGAAATTGAGATTTTGGAGGCCGAATATGATGCGTGAAGTTGTTGAACATGTTGCCTTGTGTGATATGTGCCAAAGAGTGAAGGCAATGCATCAAAGGCCAGCAAGTTTGTTACAAGCTTTAAAGGTGCTTGAATGGAAATGGTAGGAGATTGGTATGGACTTTATCACTAGATTACCTAGGACTCAGAGTGGATATGATTCCATATAGGTCATAATCGATCGGTTGACTAAAGTTGCACATTTTATACTAGTGAAGACTACCTACATAGGAGATCGTTTGGCAGAGTTGTACATGTCAAGGATTATATGTTTGCATGGTGTGCCCAAGAAAATAGTATTAAACAGAGGTACTCAATTTATCTCAAGATTTTGGAATAAGTTGCATGAAGCGATGGGAACTCATCTGAATTTCAGTACGGCGTATCATCCTCAAACAGATGGTTAGACCGAGAGAGTCAATCAGATTTTAGAGGATATGTAAGAGCTTGTGCCTTAGCCTATGCTGCTACGTGGGATAAATGCTTGTCGTATGCCGAGTTCAGCTACAATAATAGTTATCAGGCCAGATTGCAAATGTCGCCATTTGAAGCCTTATATAGTCGCTCTTGTCGTACCCCACTGAATTGGAATGAGATAGGAGAAAGGTTGATTTTTGGGCCAGTTATTTTAAAGGAAGCTGAAGAGCAAATTGCCATGATCAGAGAAAGGTTGAAGACCGCTTAGTCGAGGCAAAAGAGCTATGTTGATAATGTCGTAGAGAGTTGAGCTTTGAGCCTGAAGACTTCTTGTATCTCGGAGTAACCCCGCTCAAAGGAGTAAAAAGATTCCATGCTAAAGGGAAGCTTGCGCCAAGATATGTTGGTCCGTTCAAAATCTTGAGTCGCAGAGGAGAGGTTGCCTACCAGTTGGAATTACCACAGTCATTGGCAGGAGTGCATGATGTATTCCATGTTTCTCAGTTGAAGAAGTGTCTTCGAGTGCCCCCAGAGCAGACACCATTAGAGTCAATTGATTTGCAGGAGGATCTAACCTACAAGGAGCAACCAATCAAGATTCTGGATGTGGCTGATCAAAGAACCTGGAATAAGTCAATGCGTTTCTAAAGAGTGCAATGGAGCAACCATTTAGAAAGCGAGGCCACATGGGAGCGAGAAGAGGATCTGAAGTCGGAGTTTCCAAACCTATTCCTTAGTCAGCTCTGAATCTCGGGGTCGAAATTCCGTTAAGGGGGAGGTTTGTAACATCCCAAATTTTGCTTTTCTAGATTTATTGTGCTTTTCTTTATTTTATTTGAGTTTCTGAGTTTTTCTTTATTTTTTTTGTATTTATTAATTAGGCCATTTGTTGGCTTTTAATTGTTTTGTGCAATCTATTATTTATCTTTTATTGGAAGTATTTTATTTGGGTTCTAGAGGTCTAGAGGTATTTTCTAGAATTTTTTTAAAATTTTCTTGCTATTTATTTTGGCTTTATTGATTTTTCTGAATTGTTTTTATTCGAAAAAGTATTTTAAATCACCTAAAGAGTGTTTGGGCCGATTTTGTTGGTCCGGCCCAATTTTTCCTGCGCACAGCCTAGCCCGCAGCCAAACCCTAAGCCGTCCCGCGTCTTCGCCGTTCGATCGCGATCGGGCGATCGTCGTTCGTCTGAGTCGTCCATGCGCTCTGAGTCGTCGATTTGCTACCGCTTGGACGCTTGCAATGGAGCCACGTATCTCGTTCGAGTCCGCTGTGCCGCCGGAGTCCTGCGATCAACGGGATTTGTTTCCGCCTATTGCACAGACGCCCAGGCCTGCTATTTAATGTGCCATTGGTCGCATTGGAATCCCCGCAAGTCACCGCACATTCTGTCCCACACACGCACGCCGAGACGCCCTCGTTTTCCCACACGACCTCGTTGTAGTGCCGAAGTCTTCCACTGCTTGTTTCGCCGTTGTCGGTCATCTTCCGCCATGTCCGAGGTCACCGGAGTGTTGCCCGTGTTGAGCCATGTCAGCTGAGCCACTTCTTGCCGCCGGAGCTACCCCCTAGCGCCGTCGCCGTGGTCATCTTCTTCCTCTCCGGCAAGGACTTGCGCTTCCATGCCATCGCCATCAACCAAGCTTCGTCCGTTGTCGGATCTTAAATCAGCAACCTAGATTCCGTCGCGTCACCCTAACAACAGTAAACCTCATCTTCACCCCTCAGCCGTTGGATTCAATCAAACGGTGTAGATCGCATCACGTTGATCTGTATTAGTTCAATCTCAGCTGTTAGATCTTAATCTTAGGGTGCTCATTATGCCATGTTGCATAATCGCTGGTGCCGTCGGATGCGCGTCGGTCAGTCTCGATCGTGTCGCATGTCACGCCCGCAGTAATGCCGGAGCCGAATCGCATCGGTTCATCTCGGCCGTTCATTTTGAACCAAGCGGACGAGATCGAACCGCGCAAGATCATCGGCGAGCAAATCGCCAAGCTTTTGGCTGTAGGGTTCATAAAAGAGGACCGCCACCCCGAGTGGCTGGCCAACCCTGTACTTGTAAAAAAGAAGTCAGGGCAATGGAGAATGTGCGTTGATTACACGAGCCTCAACAAGGCATGTCCCAAGGACCCTTTCCCATTGCCCCGCATCGACCAAGTTGTCGATTCCACCGCAGGGTGCGAATCCCTGTCTTTCCTGGACGCCTACTCAGGCTACCACCAGATAGCGATGAAGGAGTCCGATCAACTCGCGACCTCATTCATCACTCCGTTCGGCTCGTTCTGTTACGTAACGATGCCGTTCGGTCTGAAAAACGCGGGTGCTACATACCAGCGATGTATGCAAACGTGTTTTGACGACCAGATCGGGCGTAACATCGAGGCGTACGTTGACGATATTATCGTCAAGACTAAGAAGGTTGACAACCTTGTCGCCGACTTAGAGGAGACTTTTGCGAACCTCCGAAGGTTTCGCATCAGGCTCAACCCCGAGAAGTGCGTTTTCGGGGTCCCCAAGGGAAAACTGCTCGGCTTCATCGTCTCCGAGCGCGGCATCGAAGCTAATCGGGAGAAGATCGCCGCGATCATGAAGATGGGTCCGATCAGCAACCTGAAGGGGGTCCAGAAGCTGACGGGATGCCTAGCGGCCTTGAGCCGTTTTGTCTCCCGCCTCGGTGAGCGCGGAATGCCGCTTTATAAGCTGCTCAAGAAGTCCGACCACTTCATCTGGACGCAGGAAGCGCAGGAAGCCCTCAATCGATTGAAGGCGTTCTTAACCACGCCCCCGGTGTTGGTCACCCCAACGCTAGAAGAGTCGCTCCTCCTCTACATCGCCGCCACGACCCAGGTCGTTAGCGCGGCGCTCGTTGTGGAGCGAACCGAAGAAGGCCGCGTACTCAAGGTGCAGCGGCCAGTGTACTTCATCAGCGAAGTACTCTCCGAGTCCAAGGCCCGGTATCCTCAGGTGCAGAAGCTGCTCTACGCGGTGCTCATCGCCAAGAGGAAGCTAGTCCACTACTTCGATCGGCATCCGATCTCCGTGGTAACTTCCATGCCGCTCGGCGAGATCATTCGCAGCCGTGACGCCTCCGGAAGAATAGCCAAATGGGCTCTCGAGCTCAACGGCCACGACATATCGTACGTTCCTCGGACGGCCATCAAGTCGCAGTTCTGGCGACTTAAATCGCCGAGTGGACGAAGCCAGCGCCACCGCGCCAAGACCCCAATCTTGGGCGATGTACTTTGATGGGTCCTACACTAAAAATGGAGCAGGCGCTGGAATTGTCCTCATCTCTCCACTTGGAAAGAAGCTTCAAGACGCGATTGGTGCGCCAGACGCCACCAACAATGTCGCCGAATACGAAGCACTCGTCAACGGTCTCCGGATTGCTGCCGACCTCGGCGCGCGCCGCCTCTACGTACACGGTGACTCCAAGCTTGTCGTCGACCAAGTCATGAAGGCTTCCGAGCCTCGTGATGATCGTATGGTGGCATACTGCCGAGAGGTACGCAAATTGGAGGAGAGGTTCAAGGGTTTCGAACTTCACCATAGCTACCGCCGCTACAATGCGGAAGCCGACTACCTGGCCAATTTGGCTTCCAGCCGGGGACCAGTCTCGTCGGGGATCTTCGTCTCCAACCTCTACAAGCCCACTGTTCGGTCGGATTCTCCCTCCGAGCATCCGGCTGACCCTCAGCATGTGCCCACTCCGACTGCCGGGCGTCCGGAGCTGGAGCCTTCTGAATCAATCCACGGTGTGCTGGTCACCGACTCCGACTGGAGGAAACCTTTCATCAACCGACTAACCGACGGATCGCTCCCCGCCGATCCCACCGAGGCCCGGCGCCTTGCTCGGCGGATGAAATCCTTTGTACTGGTCGGAGAAGACCGCTACAAGAGAAGCCCCTCCGGGGTCCTCCAGAAGTGCATCCTGGCGAACCAAGGGAAGCAGCTGCTGCTGGACATCCACGCCGGAATCTGCGGACATCACACTGCCCCACGATCCCTCGTGGGCAAAGCCTTTCGCCAAGGTTTTTACTGGCCAACGGCGATGGACGATGCCGAGCAGATTGTTCACACCTGCGAAGGGTGCCAATTCTTTGCTCGACAGATGCATCTTCCCGCGCAAGCCCTGCAGACAATCCCTATTACATGGCTGTTCGCCGTTTGGGGACTTGATCTGGTCGGTCCCTTTAAGAAGGCATCTGGGGGCTTGACGCACCTGCTCGTCGCAGTGGACAAGTTCACCAAGTGGATAGAAGCTAAGCCGGTCGCCACCATCACTTCTGCCCAGGCGGCCAACTTCTTCCGCGACATCGTCTATCGGTTTGGAGTCCCGAACTCCATCATTACCGATAATGGGACGCAGTTCACAGGGAAAGAATTCCTTGAGTTCTGCGATGACTTCAACATCCGCGTCGATTGGGCAGCTGTGGCCCATCCGCGGACTAACGGCCAGGTCGAGCGCGGCAACGGCATGATCCTCCAGGGGCTAAAACCGCGGATCTTCGATCGACTGAAGAAATTCGCAGGGCGATGGGCAACCGAGCTGCCCTCTGTCCTTTGGAGCCTGCGGACCACGCCGACCCGATCGACCGGGTTCACACCATTTTTTCTGGTGTTCGGCGCAGAAGCCGTTTTGCCTACTGACCTGGATTACGGCGCACCACGACTACAAGCTTTCGACAAGGCGCGGGGGCTCGACGCGCAGCATGACGCCATTGACCAGCTTGACGAGGCGCGCGATGTGGCCGTTTTGCGATCGGCCAAGTATCAGCAGACGCTGCGGTGTTACCATGATCGACAGGTCCGCAGGCGGTCCTTCAACGTTGGCGACTTGGTTTTGCGCCAGGTCCAGTCCAACGTCGGCAGGCACAAGCTGTCCCCTCCATGGGAAAGACCCTTCACCGTCGTGGAAGTCCTCCGACCCGGTACCTTTCGACTCAAAGACGCCGATGGCAACGTTGTACCCAACGCATGGACTATCGAAAAGTTAAGGCGATTTTATCCCTAAAACTTTATCCTTATTCCTCCGACTTTGGCAAAACCTCTGGGCCCGAAGCGCAACATACTGATCACACCCTGATCGTCGTGCGTCACTCAGAGGACTGCCTACCCGCATGGCCATCTGAGATCGTGCACCAACCGAACATCGTGACCTATCTTGGTGGTAACTCGTTTTGCCGAAAGCGCTATGGCCCACACCCCAGCGACTACGGTCTCGAAGTAGCGCTTCACGGTGAAAAAAGATAACCATACGGGGCGGCCCTTTATCGGTTTGAAGCACTCTTCTGGGCCGGCGGTTTCACCACGACTTTCGCGTTTCCTTCAAAGTATCAGCGCCCTGGCCCTACGCCCGCACAACCTCGGAGGATTCCTAAAGGCTACGGTCATCCAATGAAGCGCTCGTCACGAAGGAGAAAACGCGTAATATAAGGCAAAATCCCCAAAAAACTGCAGTATGCAGTGCGCGTATATTACAAAAAGAGAGAAGAAGAAAAAGGAGGGGGGGCACCTGGGCCGTCTTTAGGCTACGATCAGGCGTCGCCCTCAGCGGTGTTGTCACCGGAGCTATCGCTGCTCTCGAAGACGTCACCCAGCCCGGCCACCTTCTCCGTCGCTGGCCGCACTCGCTCAGCGCTTGGTCGCGCCCCTTCAATCTCGACTAACGGCTGTAATCGGGTTGAAGACGCTGCTGCGGCGGTGCAAAGAAAGCCAAGACGATTCCATCGCGGTGCGCGAGGCAGCCCGACCTCGCGAAGCAGGAACGCCACGCAGGCGTGGGCAAGTCGAAAGGCGTCGGCCACCTGGTTAAGGCGAAGCGTACTCGCCGGAGTAAGCTCCAGAGGCTCGGCGGCCTCACCCCTAGGGACTCTGTGCTCCCGCACATGTTCTCGGCTGGGCAAGGAGCAGGAGAGGAGGCCCTTCCATGAGGCTAGCTGCTCAAGATACATCGAGCCGAGGTCCTCCACGGCGGCTCGGCCCGCCCCGCTGCGACAATCGTCTTCTGGCTGTGGCGTAGCTCACCGAGGGCGGCAACTGAGCCTGCTCGCCGCCACCTCCTCGCGCGCTGCGCCAGTTTCTCCTCGGCGGACCGGGTCCGTGCTTGCTGAGCAAGCACTTCCGACCGGCGGCGGATCAAGTTGCGACTGCGACGCTAAAGAGCGTCCAGCGCGTCGTGCGGCCGTCCTACTGGCTGCCCGTGCCCTCGTCGTAGAAGCGATGGCATCCACCCCTCCCACTGAGGTGGCCGGCGCAGGCACAGCAGATGGTTCGCTAGATCCAGAGCCAGTAGCGCTAGTCAAAACAACAAACAGTTCAACATTAGCAACAAGAGCAAAACCGAAGCCATCGCCAGGACGAACAAAGAAGACTCACTCCGAACGTAGATTCTGGATACGGAAGATCGACGAGGGCAATACGAGCCCTCCCCTTCTCACACGCATCAACGACAGATCAGCAGCACGGGATCTCTTGGGGCCCGACCCCAAAGGGTTCGCCGCTGCGTCCCGCTTGCCGGCCCTACGATCATCGTCGCCGCTCGCCATCAAACGCCCCTGCCTTCTGATCCTTCTCCTCTTCTCTCGATAAAGGGCAAAAGCAAAACAGGAAGGCGGAGGGGGCGAACTGCGCATAGTGGCTCTTTCCCCCCGCACCATATTTATAGGGCCGGGGCGGAGTGCTCGAATCGAATCGCCCCGGCGACACGTCGACGCAGATTAATCGTGACGCCCCGCGTGGCGAGGCGTGCTCATCCACTCTCGCCTCGCATTAAAATGCGACGTGACGGTTGGGGTGAAAGGACGCTGTGCCGGCCAGGGAAGCGCAGTGCGACCCTTCGATTTCCGTTCCGGCTCAGGCTGACTACATCGGTAGCCGGCACCAAGCGACGTCTGGATGGGCCGCGGTGGCCCCGAGTGGAGGGCTTGGCCGCCACAACACCTCCCGCATCCAAAATAAAAGATAAGGCAATATTTTCCTTAAGAGTTTTTTCGTATTCGTTTTTCCACTTCGAGTCCGAGCGCTGTGAAGCAACCGCAAACTTGGTCCCCACACACCGCCCGGGGGCTACAAACTCACGCACTTTTACGGGTCAGGTGACCCCGTCGGCTATGTGATCCTCCCCAATGGAAGTCCCTCCGACCCGAGCGCTCTGACCTCGCCCGGCCTACGGTTCTTAGTAGTGCTTTGCGGAAAAATGGAACAACCGTGTGGTACGATCCATGGCCGATCGGGAACACTCCTGCCCCGCGGCAAGTGCAAGAGAACACTACATTCCTACCCAAAAATTTCTTATTATCCAAGCTTTCCTAAAAGGCGTTAACATATTGACCCGAGCTTACATAACCCCTGCGGTTTTCTAAGCCACGGTCATCGAATGTACATCATCCCTGGGAAGCACGAAGAATAAGAATCAGGACCAGCGGAATGATCCGAATAACTATTTGATCCCCCCACGACGATAACCCTTTCGACCCAGTCCATGACTTTTTTAGGAATGGAAATCGCAAAAAGCAAGGGAGCGGCGGTGGCAAAAAGCGAGAAGACTGTCATGCCCCGAATTTACAAATTCGGACACTTTGTGTATTCTGCACTAGTCCAGATCGCGCTTAGTGTACACAAAGCTAAGCAGGTATAATATCACATCATACATAGCGGAATATTAAATAAAGTACTTCAAACATTTATATAAACGAGTGTATGCGACCTTATGGTCATCCTTACAATAGTTATATACGCAGGCTTACAATTATCGAATAACAAAAGTTCAACAATGAATAAATTAAATCTTCGTGGTGCTCCATCTTCTTCCACAGACGCCCGGCGAAGGCTTGCCCCCTAGTTCTCCGGCCCTTCAACTAACTCCTCTTCATAGGCAAAGTAGTCTCTTCTTCAGTAAGTTTGTCCGCAAGGGTGAGTACACCGTACTCAACAAGTCATGCACAAAATGCATGTCTATTTACTACATGCATGGCTTATTACAAAGGAATGGCTTTACTGTTATTTTGCTTTTGCATCATATTTAATTTACTTCTTTATTTAGATTGAAAGCATCAAAATTGTATAATCACTATATTTCTCAAGTTGTATTTCACATCTTTTTGGACACACAGTCCTAATCACATTTCTTTGGCACACAGCCCCCACCTCATTTTATTTTCAAACACTACCCCTTGACTGTAATTCCCGAGCATTGTCCAGTACCGTGGACACGGCTATTCGAACAGTTTTAACACTCTGCAGAGGTTGTACACTTTACCTACAAGATACAGTCAAACACCACAAAGGCGAGTAACCGTAACAAAGCTTTTCAGAGACTTCTATCTTATCTTTAGAACCTCTCTGGGTTGCCTTCGCTATCACTTCCCTCACTCAGAGCCGAAGTATAGGACCGACAAACACCGTTGGATGGGTACCAAGCCGTAGCACAGGCACGCTCCTCCCATACAGTTACCCCATGTAGCTGCCACCCCGAGGTATCAAAGGTAAGACATCAGAATCCTACTAAACTAGGTCTTCCCATTCAGACATGTGGTTGTACGAGAGACTCAGGTCAAAGGCTTGCAAGGTGAAGTTCTTAACTGACCAAGGCAAGACATCCTTCTCTCAGTTTGGCACACAGCCCTCACCACACTCAACCCAACCCCATTTTCCACACAGGCCCACCTGGCACGAAGCCTCGGTCCACTTGCCCCAGTCTAAATCAATTTCACCCCAAGTTGTTAACAGTGCAACACATGCTCATATTCATCTTTCATATAGAACCACACAGGTCTCTACATTCCAATGTTAAAACCAACATCATTCCACATTTCATTGAAAAGCATTCACTATTCTTTAGTCTGCGTTGATTTTGTAATCCAAATAGAATGGTTCACGTACATGCATGGCTAAGCAACTATTCACGGTCTAGCCTCCCGTGTTGGCACAATATTATCAACCAACTAATATTACCAAATTAGGATTATCAAAGGAATCATGGCATACAAATATTATTAACAAGGTGGCAATAATAATTAGGTTAACTAGCTAATTCACCCAAAATATTTAAACCAATTTTAGTTGAATTAGCATGGATAGTTTGAAACAAAATACATTTCGAAATTTAGGAGCAACATGGTCAAAGCATAACTTGCCTTCGAAAAGCAGCGAGTCTTGGTCTGGAGCTTGGTCCTCGAATTCCGTGTTCTCACACAGCTCAACGTCTACGCGTAACAGATAAAGAACCAGTAAGCACACAAAACAACGTACAAACACACATTCGGAAAAATACGACAAATCAAACTAATTCGTAACTTCATGAAAACTTCCAGATAATTAGTTTAACATTTTCTAAGATTTATAAAATTTATTTCGATATTTTTGAAAGTATAGTTTAAGAGCTGCAAAATTCATAAGTTTGAACATTCCTTGAATATTTTAACAGTATAAATTCATTTATAAAATTTCATAAAAATTACTGTGAGAAGGTATTAATTTTTACTAATTTGGAAAACTTGTTGCATACGATTTAGACTTATAACGAATTTGTAGCGAAAAAGACAAAATCCGCTATTTAGTTACAAATTTACGTAAAAAATTTATCTAGCCATGCATGGCACTGTTCATAGCATATATGTGTATTCTTCGTGGCCTATACGCAAGTCTATTCTTCATGCATGCACTGCTTGAGAGAGATAAAGAATGACAGCAAGCAACGTCCAGGAGATCAGGGCGAACGGGCACAGTTCGGACGAAGGTCAGCGGCGGCGACGGCGTCGACGGTGTCGACGGTAGTGGCGACAACACAGGTGTTGGAGTTCACGAAAGTTTCTCACTACCGACGACTCACGAACACACACTCAAAAATGCCCAGAGCAAAGTTTGCAACGCCTCTTGTAACTCTGTTGCCGAAACAATTCAGACAACAAGATTACTTCTTCGCATAGTGTGAAGACAGGGAATGTAGTATTTTCAGCTCAATTGTCTTACCTCTTCTGGGCCTTTTATTCTCTTTACATAATATCAGATACTACAATATGACTCGGTTTGCAATTACCGAATTTTACTCGGAACTGGACTTCTAGTCCGACTCTACTACTGTTTTGAATCCGACACTAATGCCAACTAAAATTTAATTAGACTCAACTATCTCTGACTAAGTCAGGATTACTTCTAACACAGACAAACAGCTATTTCATTGTCTAACAACATCTGAACAAACGAAAATAGCGACTAATATTAGCTAACTACAAAGGGAAATGCGGTGAGGTGGAGTAGATACATCGGCAGTGATCGGCGGCGTCGAAAAGAGAAAAGGAATTACCGATCATCAAGAATACTTGACGGCGGCGACGCAGAAGAGATGTCCGAAGCGACAACGCGTCGGCAACGGCGGCGATGAAAGGATCGAGCACACAATCGGCGGACAATCAAGCGGTGGCTACGATCGCTTCGGTGAGTCGTCGCTTGAAATTGAAACAAAGACACGATATGAGAAGAGAAAGAAATAGAAGTGAGGAAAAAATCTAGCCAAAGAAAAGATGAGCGAAGACCTTAGATCGGGGCGTATGGGACAGTAAAAGGAAATCAAAATGCTGCAGGTTCACGATTTAAGCAATGGCGTTCTTTGGAGAATGGAAATAACAACTGGTAGAAGAAACTACCGAAAAGAAACGGTGAAATGGCTGGAATGAAGGAAGGCAGGATTTGAGTCATGCGATAGGAACGAAAGGAAACAGCCGTGTTAAAGGATTGTTGTTACTACATGCATGGAAGTAGTGACCAATTAACATGCATGTGTGTTCATGGGAGAAAAGAAACACTCTACATTTATTAATGTATTTCACGCATACAAAAAGTTCTATTACTAATTCATTTGCGTTACTGATTCACGTTTATAGCAACGGAAATTGATCACGTTTATAGCAACGGAAATTGACGTTACGTCTCTCAACCGGTCGGAATTTAAATAGTGTTAGAAAGGGAGAGCGATTGGGATAAAATAATAGAATAGTTTCAAAAATCTTGGAAAAATTCTCTAAAATACTAGGGAACATTTGGAATTTAACGGTTGATTTCGTGATTTTTCGATATCTGATTCTCTCAAAAATTCTTTTAGTAGATCTACACTTGTACGGTTTTTAATATAATCGACAAACTTAATTTTTAATCTAGTTTTTGGCGGTATTTGAAAGAAACATCCTTATTTTTCAAATGTCATTAATTTAAACTAAATTTGAAATTTAAGCGCACGTGAAATGCACGATCATTATTTTATATAATAAATTCAGCTCGGCTTAATTTTAATAAATTTCAAACAGATTCCAGAAAATTTCAAATAATTCAAAAGTGCCATAGATATATTTAAAGTAAATTTTTGGGATGTTACAAACCTCCCCCCCCTTAACAGAATCTCGTCCCCGGGGTGAATCGAGTATTTGGAATCATGTGCTTCTTCCAAAATCAGCTGTTTCAACTCCGGTTTATGGGGTACACATATTTTGTTCTTCATCCACAAAGTACCCTGCTTATCAACTCTGAAATCCTTGGCTAAGTCTTCGTCCATCTTGGATTTGATTCTATTAATCTTTTCATCATCTTTTTGACCTTCCCTGATCTGCTCTTCTAGGGTCGGCTTAACCTCCAAAGTAGCTAGAAATCCTTCCGGTACAACTTCCAACCTTAGCTTCCGAAGTTCTTTACATAACTCAGTTTGCTCTTCTGCTATTATCAAATTCAGACTATAGCTTTTCCGACTCAAGGCATCTGCCACCACATTTGCTTTCCCTGGATGATAGTGAATTCCAATATTGTAATCCTTGATTAACTCTAGCCATCTCCTCTGTCTCATATTCAGGTCCGATTGAGTGAATATATACTTTAAACTTTTATGGTCAGTATATACCTTACATCGGTTTCCCATAAGATAGTGACACTACTATAGAAGTCATCATCACAGACGGTTCGTAAACGTCATCAGAGACGGTTTTGTGAACCGTCAGTAACAATAGATCTGTGATGAAGGAGATCATCAGAGACGGTTTTCCACCCGCTCGAGAAAATTTACATCATGAGCGGTTATTGTTTGAAACCAAATCGCGATTGAATTAGTATCACTGAGCGGTTTGTATTTAAAACCGCTCGTGATAGCTAAATATCACGACGGTTTCAAATCATAACCGCTCAGGATACTAACATATCACGCAGCGGTTTCAAACAATAACCGTCGTGATGTAAACTTATCCTGCGGTTACAAATAAGAACCGCTCAGGATGTCCGCTTTTCCCCCCCCGCCAGAACCTCCATTATTTATCTTCGTTGTTCAAATTTCCATCAATATTTCTACAACGATATTTATAAGGCACAACCAGTTATAGATGTGGTAATTGAATATCCGCACTTCCTATATGCATTGTGGCAGCAGTTTGTCCGATCGGGATAGACTTAAAATATAAACATTTGTAGCGCTTTTTCTCCTTCTTATGATAATGTTGATGGAACTCGACTAATAAATCGACCAAGACCCGCAGGCAGCATGGCGAGGTCTCGGCAACCATAGTGTGCTTGATCGAACCGGACACACTCGAGTGTGTGATTTGCTTCATGCCATACGAAGTGGCCTTGCGCAGAGTCACCGTCGTCTAGGAAAGTTGTCTTTAACAGAATATCGACTGTACTGTGGTTGAAGTGGAGATTCTAATCCTCAATTCAAACCCTAAAATCTGAGAGCAATCACATACAACTATTTCCATATTGCCAAAGTAGACATGATTCTGTTCTTGTTCGCCATAGTCTACATAATTTATTTCTTGTCATCAATTATGTCTGAATGGCCATCTTTGAATCATGTATTTGGAATCATATTGATATTAAGGAATAAATACGTGCTCTTATACTTGCATCTTTTCCATCAATCCAGATGCTTCACAAGCTACTTACAAAGATCATCACAATCCTATATACATAATTCAGATGCTTCACAAGCTACTTACAAAGATCATCACAATCATATGTACAAAGCATGATGGGTCGTATCATCTTTACAATAGCATTAATGTAATATTATTACACATGAAAATTAGTAAGCATGATGACAATGCACCCTTCTCATAACTACGCCACCACATGCTTATTCTTTTGTACGAAAATTAGCCCTTCATGATGATCGACGCGTGTGTAGCTTGCTTCCTCATGTTTATCTTCTGGGACCAGGATGTCATTTCCGATAGGTGGCAACTCATCAAATTGATTGTACTCTTCCTCATCTACTACATTCTCAACTCCGACAATTCTCCTTTTTCCCTGAAGAACTACGTGGCGCTTCTTGTTGGACGGGTCGGTTACATAGAAGACTTGAACAACTTGGTTAGCGAGTACGAATGGTTCATCTTGGTATCCGACACGTTCGAGGTCCACAGTAGTGATGCCATTCTTGTCAACCTTCACGTGCTGGAGGTGGACCCAACGGCACCGAAATAGGGGAATCTTGAAAAGTACGTAGTCGAGCTCCTCGTCAACCCAGCGGTATTATTGAATGCATCTATGCGGACACCGCTGTTCTGGTTTGTACTCTTCATGTCCTGATCTCTCGTGTAAAATATGTACCCATTTAAGTCATATCCTTTCCATGTGACAACTGTAAAAGTTGGTCCTTTTGCCAACTATGTCAGCGTGTCATCTGACGAGCTCCCAGTGATAGGTCGCTCCTTCAACCATTTGCTGAATTGAAGGTTATGCTGTCTCGTGATCCAAGACTCCTGCCGTGCTTGATTCTCTTGCCTTAGCCATTGCTTGTGCTCGGCGATATAGGCTCACACTACTGACCATGTGTTACAAAACCATGAAATGGGCTCGAGCATACGAATCGAATCAGCGTGATTGCTTTCCTTCCGATGGTCCCGATACTCGAGCCTCCCCTCATGGCGAGATCGAGGCACACCTATTGGTTCGACTGGGCCATGTAATCGACGCAGAACTCGGCGGCCTCTTCATTGCATAACCTTCGACAATGCTACCCTCCGGACGAGATCGATTCCGACGTAAGACTTGAGAATTCCCATGTACCTCTCGAACGGGTACATGCTACGAGGAACACCGCCCGCATATCTTTATCTCTGTCACAAGGTGAACAATGAGATGGACCATGATATCGAAAAATGATGGAGGGAAATACATCTCAAGATTACATAGAGTCATCATCACCTCATCTTGCAGAGCATCTAGTCCCGGGATCGATGACCTTTCGAGCGATTGTGTTAAAGAAATAACACTGACCTAGTGATTGTCTCTGACCTTGACCGCAAAATACTTCTAATTGCGACAGGAGCATACGTGTCATCAGCACATGACAATCATGAGACTTCATGCGGTTAATTTCAAATCTTGCAACGAAACAAGTCTCTTCATGTTGAAGGAGTAACCGGACGGAACTTTCACACCATGCAAGCACTGGCATAGTTCAGTTCTTCGGCCTTTAACAGAGTATAACAAGGTGTTCCAAGCATGCACGGCCTTTATCGGTCTCTTTCGGTGCTAATTCAGGTCTTATGCCCATATCGACCAAGTCAAGCCGTGCGTTGATACCATCCTTTGTTTTACCCTTAATGTTGAGTAAGAGACCAATCACGCTGTCACAGACATTCTTCTCTACGCATGACATCAATGCGATGGCGAACTTCTAGGTGCTCCCGAGAAGGTAGGTCCCGAATATTGATCTCTTCTTCCACATGCTCTTTTCACGGGTACTTGACTTACGTCCCTTTCCATACGCAACATCCAAATCCTTAACAATGTCATGAACATCTCTCCCGCTCAAACGCCTTGGAGCTAGACCATTTTCGTTCCTTCCGTCGAAAAGTTGCTTCATCTTGCGATATGGGTGATTCCTCCGAAAGAACCTACGGTGACGCATGTACACGGTTTTGCGGGAGTGATTCAGCCATAAACTCTCGGTATCATCTAAGCAGTGAGTGCAAGCTTTGGTTCCTTTTGTACTCTGGCCTGATAGGTTAGCAAGGGCAGGGTAATCATTTATGGTGTAGAACAACAAGCAGTGCAAAGTAAAGTTCTCTCGTTTGTACGCATCCCATACGTGTACCCCAGTAACCCACAGTGTTTTTAGATCTTCCACCAATGGAGCTAGGTACACATCAATATCGTTCCCAGGTTGTTTCGGTCCTTGGATAAGCACAGACAACATAATGTACTTCCGCTTCATACACAACCAAGGAGGAAGGTTGTAGATACAGAGATTTACAGGCCAAGTGCTATGCCGGCTGCTCATGTTACCGAAAGGATTCATTCCATCTGTACTCAATCCAAACCTTATATTTCTCGGATCCGCACCGAATTCTTGAAAGCTCCTGTCGATGTTTCTCCACTGGATGGAATCGCAGGTGCCTTAGCATTCCATCATTCTTACGCTCCTCAAAGTGCCAACGCATAGCTTTTGCCTCCTTTGGGTTCGCAAACAAACGCTTCAAACGGGGAATTACAGCAGATACCATGCCACCTTAGCAGAGGACCTTCTTTCACCTCAATGCTCTCGCCATCATCATCTGAATGACTCTTACGCTTGTACGGGATCGTTGTACACGGACATATATGCAAGTTTGTGTACTCTTTGCGGTGCAGACAGATACGATCGCTTGGACATGCATGTATTCTTTCTACTTCCATTCCCAAGGGACAAAGAACACGCTTGGCTTTGTAGGTGCTTGTCGGCAACTCGCTTCCCTCTCGAAGCATGTCCGCCAATAGACGAATAAAGATTTGTGAAACTCTTGTCGGACCAACTGTTGCTTGCCTTCAATTTGAGTAGTTGAAGCACGGATGATAACCTTGTGTATTTCAACTTGCACCCTGCGAACAAAGGTTTCTCCGAGTCCTCCATTAAGCCCCGAACTGTCCATATTCCCTGTCATCAAGGTTTCTTACGCATCGCGTAGCATCTGATCCAAATTGTCATCGTGCAACCTCGTCCTCATCGAAGCACAATCGATATGATCATCCGACATATCATTGACATCGTCGGCGATATTAACACTACTTGTCGCTTCACAGATATTATGCTCTTCGCCATGGTGGTCCAACATGTATAGCCCTTTTGAAACCCCTTGAATCAAGTGTGCTTCGACCATACTGAAGTTTGAAACATCTTCAGATTTTCGCAATCAATGCACGGACATGACATGAATTGCACCCCTTATTAAACATATCCTCCTCTGCAACTCTTTTGAAAGTGGAGCGCCATTAAGGTACTCAAGACTCAGACGGTTCTCACAGACATCCACTTCGATCCATCTACGCTACACATGTAACACTTAGTGTTAAATATTAATGCACTGTGTAGTGCGATGCACACATTCTTAAACTAATTATGCAATTACATACCTTAATTACATCACAAAGAAATAATTAACACAATTCAAATTAATCTTCAATATAATAATGAAATTAGAACCCATTACTAACCTTAGATCACCAAAGACTTGAATTGATCTATAAGCTAGATCTAAACAATCTTTAAATTCTATCCTTAACAAGCTAACTAGCTACATCATGATCGAATATTATATTATGCATGCAATTAGAGAACTCATTACTAACCTTAGATCACCAAAATCAAATGAATCTAATATCACCCTTCAAATCAATGGCTTTCTTTCAAAAAATTGCCTCACTTCCACAAACCGCCACATAGCATAGAAACCAAACCCTATAAACGAAGTGGATGTGGATCGAGGCTCGTTTTTACGGAGGCGGTATTATCACGAGCGGTTTTATATTACGGGCGTCGTGATACAAAAATATCACTGACGGTTTCTAAATATAACCGCTCTGTAATGATTCTTGTAGATATTACAGACGGTTGTGTTATATAACCGTCAGGAAATCACTGACGGTTTTACTTCAAACCGCTGCGTAATGAGTCTTCGTAGCCATCACAGATGGTTATATTTAGAAACCGCTCGTGATATTTCTTATATCACGACGCATTGTAATATAAAACCGCTCGTGATATATGCACCGACGGTTTGAATACATAACCGTTTGTGATGTTCCATATTACAGACGGTTTTTCAAAATCGTCTGTGATCGTGCGTCTGATATAAGCCTCGCTGTAGTAGTGTGACGCCATATTTTAAGAGCGTGCACTATAGCAGCTAGCTCCAAATCATGAATCGGATAATTCTGCTCATGTGGCCTTAACTGCCTTGATGCATAAGCTACCACTTTACCATTCTGCATCAGCACACATCCTTATCCCTGACGCGAAGCATCACAGTATATATCAAAATTGTCCTTGGTATTCGGCAACACCAGGACAGGTGCCGAAGTTAAACGCTTCTTCAGTTTTTGGAAACTCTTTTCACATTCGGGTGTCCACAAAAATTTTTTCTCCTTTTTCAACAATTGCGTCAAAGGTCTTGCAATTGATGAAAATCCTTCAATAAACCGGCGATAATATCCTGCCATTCCGAGAAAACTTCTGATTTGAGTAATGAGACTTTGGTTGTTCCCAATGTAACACTCGCTTACTTTCTTAGGATCGACAGTACTCCTTAATTTGTCATCACATGACCCAAAATTCGACCTTCTTTTTCCAGAAGTCGCATTTGTTGAACTTTGCATATAATTGGTTTTCTCTCAGCTTTTCCAATACCATCCTTAAATGTCCAACATGCTCTTCCTCCGTCTTGGAATAAACAAGAATATCATCGATAAACACAACGCATTTAATTTATCCAAATATTCCATGAATACTTTGTTCATCATATTCATGAAATACGCAGGAGCATTGGTCAGTCCAAAGGACATAACCGTAAATTCATAATGACCATACCTTGATGAAAAAGCTGTCTTTGGTATATCTTCAGTCCGAATCTTAAGCTGATGGTATCCAGACCGAAGGTCTATCTTTGAGAAGACTCCCGCTCCTCTTAACTGATCAAAGAGATCATCTATCCTGGGCAATGGGTACTTGTTCTTTATCGTCACATCATTGAGTGCACGATAATCTATACACATCCTAAAACTCCCATCTTTCTTCTTTACAAACAATACCGAGGCTCCCCACGGTGATGAACTAGGTCTTATGAAACCTTTTTCCAATAACTCTTCAACTGCTTTCTTCATCTCCACTAGTTCTTGGTGGACATCCTATAAGGTCTCTTAGCGATCGGAGCTGTTCTCGCACCACTCAATCACAAACTCTATATCCCGTCCGTGGCATCCCCGCAAATCTTGGAAAGACATCCCGTATTCACTAACCATGAAACATCTTCCATATTAATAGTCTTTACAATCGTTGATCATCGCTGATCATCTCGAGCAGCAGCTTGCTTGAACTTCCACCTTCCTACCATCGGGCTCTCAATGGTAACCATTCTCCGCCCACAATCTAGCATCGCCTTGTGCTTGGATAACCAATCCATTCCCAAGATAACATCTAGGGTTTGGGTTTCCAATATAATCAAGTTCGCTAGGAACTCTATTCCATTTATTAATAGTTTCACTCCGGAACACCCTACTTTAGTTCGGAGTTTTGATCCAGGGGTTTGGACTATAAGAGTATTCTTAAGGTTGACCATATCCAAATCATTTTCCATAACAAAAACCCATGAAACAAATGAATGTGAAGCCCCAGAATCGAATAGAATGGTAGCTGGTACTGAGTTAACTAGAAACTTACCCAGTACAACATCTGTTGCATTCTAAACTTCGTCATGGTGACATGATTGACTCTTCCCGCACAATTGATTGAGGTGTAGCTCTGCTGAGTTGGTGCTCTACTTCCCTTGAAGCGATGTTCGGCAGTGTATTACCCAGTTAAAGCGAACAGAGTGACTCCTCCTTTCTTGGGGGATGTACATTTGCGAAATGCCCCATTTCATTGCGCTTGTAGCAACGTCTCCTCGCCATTGACAGATTTCTGCACTGGCCGATGGTCCTGCGGTGTGTTTGTGGTTCGACCCGGTGGGTCATGCAGTAGTGGTGTCCTCGCACTACTTCGGCTGAAATCTGTAAACTGTTGAGGTACCACCCTTGGCCTCTCGCCGACCTTGACGACTCCCTATTTGGGCCATGTGGCGCTTATGCGGTTGTCGTCCAGCTCTTTGCACTTATCTTCTAGGATAAGTGCCTTGTTGACAAGCTCACGAAAATCCGAAATGTGTGGGTAATCAGCCCCACTTGAAGTCCGAGTTTAGTCCTTCATGAACCGGACCGCCTAGCCTTGTCGAGAATTACGCCCTCGGTGCATAACAAGCAAGTTGTGTGAACTTGTTCAAGTAATCGCCACCGATCGCCCCCTTGCTTCAAGGATCGGAACTCTTCTTTCTTGAGCTCCATCATACCCTCCCGCACATGATATTGGCGGAAGGCAATCGTGAACTCATCCCAAGTAATCTCAGGGATGCTCATGGAAGCACTGATAATTCTCCCACCATTCAGCAGTTATCACTTTAACGGTGGGAAGCATACAAGACTCTTTCATTGCCAACACATTGAGTTATGTGCGCTTCCTCTCAATGGTGCGTAATCAATCGCTCTGCTTCAATGGGATTAACATTCCTGAGAGAAGGTTGGGGGTCTGGTTCTCATGAAATGACACTTTGAGTGGCGCCCATGATGCACAGCTTGGTTGTTGTTGTTATTGACTGGCAAACTGATTTTGCATCTCTGCATCTGTTGCATCATGGTGCGCATGAGTTGGGTTTGAGCACCAAGAATGCACCCAGGTTGTTCATATCCACAGGTGGGGGTTGAGGGTTCTGTGCATTGCCTTGGTTTCCTTCCTGCTGTGATCCGCTTCCTCCAGCTCCACGGTTTCCATTAGTGTTCACCATCTGAAGAACAATAGGTTTAGGGAAAAGAGGAAATAGAGTAGGCAAGTAACAAGAATCTTATGCGGGAAGAAGATTTGTTTGACTCAAACATAAGCACACCATTTTTATTTAATATCATAAGGATATGGCCGCTCACAAGTGCCTACGGGCATTGCGGCGCATACCAACACGCACAACCATTGATATTGATCACCATAAAAGAAACATAACAACTCATAGAGTTCAAACCAAGCAACCGTTCTAGGGACGGACTCAACCATACTGACTCGACACAAACTTAACTCGATAACTGACTTTCACAGAAGTCGACTCTGACAATAATAAAAGAAAACTCTCTAGTCGTCGATCCACCCAGGCTGTGGTCCTCCCGGCGGATATCGCGGCGCGCAAGCAAGATCGGGCGAATCGTCCTCGATGCCCCACCGCTTTGGTGGAACGAAGAACCCATCGACTCTGGCGGCTCGGGGCGGCTGGCTCGTGTCTTTGGTGGCTCTGGCACCACCGGCACTAGTGCCTCCTGAACGGGTGCCTCCTGCACCGGCGCGTCCTGCTCAGGTTTGGCCTCCTCGGGATTAGGGCTAGAAAAAAAGCTCGTTGAGCTGGCTCGGTGGCTCGTTTCAAAATTGCTCCAATTACATTCATTTTTCTTTTAAAATAAAAATTAGTTGATTTGGAATAAGAGTCAACTTCGGCTCGGCTCGTTAGGCTCGGTTCGAAGTTGGGTCTCAAATAATACAGGAGACTATAATAAATAAGAATAAATTAGTGTCGAAGAAAGCTCGAAAAAAAGTTCAATTGGCTCGTTATCCACCCCTAGTCGGGATCAGGGTCGTGCAGCTCAAGCTCCGGCTCTGGCTCAGGTCCCTCTAGCATCTCCTCCAGCTCGCGAACCCTCAGCATGTAGATACCTAGGCCCTCGGCAGTGTCCTGCAACCGAGCCCTGACCTCTGCCACCTCCTCACGAGACCTCTGAAGCTCCCGAACAGTCTCGTCTATAAGCTCCTCCTGGGCGATGACGTACCTCACCAAGAGGGTAACCGTAGCATCGTCCTCCTCCTCCGGGTCTCTGTCAAACCGGTTGTCTCGACGCAGGTGGAGACGGAAGACAGTGCCTACGAGCTCCTCGAAGAAAGTACGTGCGATACAACGCATCGCCAGACGGGCAGTCTCCTGGATCTCGGCCTCAAAAGTGGACCTCCTAGCAGTGAAGTGAAACGGACGACTGGCTCTCCCCCTGTCTCTAGAAAAAACAGTGATCTTGACGTCCCAAGCGACGTCCAGCCCGGCAGGCGTAGTCTCTTCTTCTGGTAAGTTTGTCCGCAAGGGTGAGTACACACCGTACTCAACAAGTCATGCACAAAATGCATGTCTATTTACTACATGCATGGCTTATTACAAACAAATGGCTTTACTGGTTATTTTGCTTTTGCATCATATTTAATTTACTTCTTTATTTAGATTGAAAGCATCAAAATTGTATAATCACTATATTTCTCAAGTTGTATTTCACATCTTTTTGGACACACAGTCCTAATCACATTTCTTTGGCACACAGCCCCTACCCCATTTTATTTTCAAACACTACCCCTGATTCAGAATTCCGAGCATTGTCCAAGACTGTGGACTCGGCTATTCGAACAGTTTTAACACTCTGCAGAGGTTGTACACTTTACCCACAAGATACAGTCAAACACCACAAAGGCGAGTAACCGTAACAAAGCTTTTCAGAGACTTCTATCTTATCCTAAGAACCTCTCCGGGTTGCCTTCGCTATCACTTCCCTCACTCAGAGCCGAAGTATAGGACCGACAAACACCGTTGATTCGGTACCAAGCCGTAGCACGTGCACGCTCCTCCCATCTGATTACCCCATGTAGCCGCCCCGAGGTATCAAAGGTAAGACATCAGAATCCTACTAAACTAGGTCTTCCCATTCAGACATGTGGTTGTACGAGAGACTCAGGTCAAAGGCTTGCAAGGTGAAGTCCTTAACTGACCAAGGCAAGACATCCTTCTCTCAGTTTGGCACACAGCCCTCACCACACTCAACCCAACCCCATTTGCCACACAGGGCCACCTGGCATGAAGCCTCAGTCCACTTGCCCCAGTCTAAATCAATTTCACCCCAAGTTGTTAACAGTGCAACACATGCTCATATTCATCTTTCATGTAGAACCACACAGGTCTCTACATTCCAATGTTAATACCAACATCATTCCACATTTCATTGAAAAGCATTCACTATTCTTTAGTCAGCGTTGATTTTGTAATCCAAATAGAATGGTTCACGTACATGCATGGCTAAGCAACTATTCATGGTCTAGCCTCCCGTGTTGGCACAATATTATCAACCAACTAATATTACCAAACTAGGGTTATCAAATGAATCATGGCATACAAATATTATTAACAAGGTGGCAATAACAATTAGGTTAACTAGCTAATTCACCCAAAATATTTAAACCATTTTTAGTTGAATTAGCATGCATAGTTTTGGTCCTCGTATTCCGTGTTCTCACACAGCTCAACGTCTACGCATAACAGATAAAGAACCAGTAAGCACACAAAATAACGTACAAACACACATTCGGAAAAATACGACAAATCAAACTAATTCGTAACTTCATGAAAACTTCCAGATAATTAGTTTAACATTTTCTAAGATTTATAAAATTTATTTTGACGTTTTTGAAAGTATAGTTTAAGAGCAGCAAAATTCATAATTTTGAACTTTCCTTGAATATTTTAATAGTATAAATTCATTTATAAAATTTCATAAAAATTACTGTGTGAAGGTATTAATTTTTACTAATTTAGAATACTTGTTGCATATGATTTAGACTTATAATGAATTTGTAGCGAAAAAGACAAAATCCGCAATTTAGTTACAAATTTACGTACAAAATTTATCTAGCCATGCATGGCATCGTTCATAGCATATATGTGTATTCTTCGTGGCCTATACGCAAATCTATTCTTCATGCATGCCTTTGCGAGAGAGATAAAGAAGGATGACAAGCAACGCCCAGAGATCGAGGCGGCGACGGGCAGATTCGGTAGAAGGTCGGCAGCGGCGACATTGTGTTGGAGTTCACGAAGTTTCTCACTACCGGCGACTCAATAACACACACTCAAAAATGCCCGAGCAAAGTTTGCAGCGCCTCTTGTAACTCTGTTGCGAAACAATTGAGACAACAAGATTACTTCTTCGCATAGTCGAAGGCAGGAATGTAGTATTTTCACTCAATTGTTTTACCTCTTCTTGGCCTTTTATTCTCTTTACATAGTATCAGATACTACAATATGACTCGGTTTGCAATTACCGAATTTTACTCGGAACTGGACTTCTAGTCCGACTCTACTACTATTCTGAATCCGACACTAATGCCAACTGAAATTTAATTAGACTCAACTATCTCTGACTAAGTCAGGATTACTTCTAACACGAACAAACAGCTATTTCATTGTCTAACAACAACTGAACAAACGAAAATAGCCTGACTAATATTAGCTAACTACAAAAGGGAAATGCGGTGAGGTGGAGTAGATACATCGGCAGTGATCGTGGCGTGCATAAAAAGAAAAGGAATTACCGATCAGCGATAATAGCGGCGGCGAAGGAAGAGATGTCCGGTGACGACGCGTTAACGGGCGGCGATGAAAGGATCGAGCACACAATCGGCCCGACGATCGGCGGTGGCGGCGATCGATCGGCCGGCCGAAGTCGTTGCTTGAAATTGAAACAAAGAAAGCAATATGAGAAGAGAAAGAAATAGAAGTGAGGAAAAATCTAGCCAAAGAAAAGATGAGCTAGTATCTTAGATCGGGACGTATGGGATGAAAAGGGAAATCAAAACGCTGCAGGTTCATGATTTAAGCAATGGCATTCTTTGGAGAATGGAAATAACAAGCTGTTAGAAGAAACGGCTGGAAAAGAAACGGTGAAATGGCTGGAATGAAGGAAGGCAGGACTTGAGTCATGTGCACAGGAACGAAAGGAAACAGCCGTGTTAAAGGATTGTTGTTACTACATGCATGAAAGTAGTGACCAATTAACATGTATGTGTGTTCATGGGAGAAAAGAAATGCTCTACATTTATTAATGTATTTCACGCATACAAAAAGTTCCATTACTAAGGCCCTGTTTGGGAGAGCTCCAGATCCTAGCTCCAGCTCAGAGCTGAAACTTATAGGCTAAAATAAAGTGAATTAAGTTTGTATTTTTAGTCTAAAATGTAAACAAGATGATCTACCTAAACACTTTTAATGTACCCACAGCTCCAGCTCCACAAATTTCTAGAGCTAGAAATACCCTGCTCCACCAACTCCACAGATTTTGGTGGAGCTGGAGCTGTCCCAAACACCCCCTAATTCATTTGTGTTACTGATTCACGTGTATAGCAACGGAAATTGATGTTACGTCTCTCAACCGGTCGGAATTTAAATAGTGTTAGAAAGGGAGAGCGATTGGGATAAAATAATAGAATAGTTCCAAAAATCTTGGAAAATTTTTCTAAAATACTAGGGAACATTTGGAATTTAACAAAGTTGATTTTGTGATTTTCGATATACAGATTCTCTGTAAAAATTCTTTTAGTGGATCAGACACTTGTACGGTTTTTAATATAATCGACAAACTTAATTTTTAATCTAGTTTTTGGCGGTATTTGAAAGAAACATCCTTATTTTTCAAATGTCATTAATTTAAACTAAATTTGAAATTTAAGCGCCGTGAAATGCACGATCATTATTTTATATAATAAATTCAGCTCGCTTAATTTTAATAAATTTCAAATGATTCGAGAAAATTTCAAATAATTCAAAAGTGCCATAGATATATTTAAAGTAAATTTTTGGGATTTTACAAAGACGCTCCTGCGCTCATCGCACCAAGTCTGCAGGTACTTATCGAAGCACGTGCTAGCCGGACACACATCGACCGATCGCTTGCCGATCAAAGCATTGTGCGTCCCATCGCAAATGCCACGACAAGCCGCCGATAAGATGTGTCGCCCCTGATTATCTCGCTTCATATTTAAACTCCCACAAGACAAGATAAATTCTTAGGATGTCGGGGCATCGCTCTGGTAAACGCCCACGACTTAAAATCTCTCGCCTCGGGCGGTTCAAACCGACCAAGCAGTATTTAAAAGCCCACCGAGCCGTAGTGGCCTCGAGGTGGCGAGAAGGGCTTGAATGCCTCACAAACAAGACCTGGTTGTGGGCCCCAAAGGCAAAAGGATCCACCAAGTGGATCTCGGCCAACCCAGCGAACAAGCAGAGAGGCGAATTCAAGCGAACCCTCGGTGGGTCTTTAGTTGGGTTGGCGGATGACCCAATCGCCTTAGCTCAGATTCGAGACCATACTTCAAACTCTCCTTGGAGCCTCCCGAAGGAGGCAAGAACCAGTGCGCCCGAGGAGTTCTGAGCAGCTCGGGGTCCAAAGGATCGAATAAAGAAAGATTTTTTATGGGTCGCCCCCAGCTGGCCGGACACCTGACGCAGGGATCGTCCGCTCGGAGATCGCTTGATCTCCAGGGCCCACTCGGATAACCCGTTAGCAGCTCCACGAGCACGGTGTTCGCGGCGACGAGGCAAACACGCGTTGCTCACCCCTCCGTGTCCCACACGTGGGACGGGCGCACACGTGGGACCGACAGCGGCCTCTCCTCTCGCAAATTGCCTCGCCCGACGAGGACTCGGGATGGATGCCCCCCGCGTCTAGCTACGACATTAAAAAGCACTCGAGAACCGTAACCTCTCGCAAAGGCATCTGGACTTCTCCTGCCTCTGACGCATCTAGCCGACGAGAAGCAAGCAACCTGCGTAAGGCACCCATGCCGACCGACATGGTCACGCATTAGGGCCCTCCGACCGAGTCGGTCGGATTCATTTTGGCTCATGTAACCCCAGACCAGCTCTCCAGGCCTTCTCGGGGCTCAAGATGACTCCACCGGAAGGCCACAAGACCCAATCGAAACCAACCGATCGGGCTGGTCGGACTCGGCCGAGCAGGACATCCTTCTCCAGGAAGACCTGTTGCCTCTTCGCGCCGCGTCGCGCTGTCGAGAAGACCATACCAGACGAAAACGGAAGGTCCCTCCAGAACGCTCGCGCCAGATGGCCCAGGGGCTCTTGGCGAATACCCATACCGGGGTACCCACAAAGAAAGTATACATCTATTTCAAGATCGATTTCCCGAGTTATCTAGCCTCGAGTCCGGCCGACAACAAGCAGAACCTCGAAGGTGAAACCGACATGGCCTCGTCCCTCACTGAAAGGGGTTATCGCCGACATTGAATGTGATACCAAATGGGCCACACTGGACCACATCCTCATCAAAGGCCTCCCTAGACCCCAAAGGGTCACCCGCCTTGATTACTCCGGCCGAACCTCGGATCGGACGCTCCCGCCGCCCGACCGACCCAGTACGACGCCCCGCAGAACACCTACTCGACCGACCCGCATCAAAGTACCACCACAGCTCCAACCGGGACCCGACCAGAGTCCCCAAGCCTCGGCCATGATCTCGCCACGCCGCCGATCTACGCTGAGCGGGTCTGTTACCGCAGACGTATGCAGTAACATTAGGCGGATGGTTCCTTCCCTAAGGAAACCAGAGGGCGGCCTCGGCTAAAGCACCGTCTTTTCAAGACGTCCAAGATCTCGCTCGGAGGTAGGTGTCGCCCTTTGAAAAGGGCGCCACCCGTTGTGTCTAGCCACCCCGTATGGGATGCGCTGGAGCATGTCAGTCATCATGACCGAAGACCAGGTCGCCCGGACGAAAAGCCTGCCCGTCATCATGACCGAAGACCAGGACGCCCGGACGTAGTATTCCCCTACCTCTTTTTTCAAATCCTCGTGTAACCTGTCCCCTCGGCCTATATAAAGGGAGGCAGGGCCCTTGGAGGAGGGGGATAGATTTTCTTTCCTTCACGCGCACCCACGTGAGTTCGCTCACCGGCACCTCCCCTTAGATCGCTCGGGGTTCTCCGCCAGGTCCTTTGCCGAGCTTAGGAAAGCCCTCCGATTTCTTCTCCCGGCGAGTGCTAAGGGCTTGTCCTAGCCTCCGTTTGTAACCTCTATTTGCTCCCGAGCTCAGGGCAATTCAAACCGCCACCACGAACTGGAAGTAGGGACATTCAGCCCGAACCAGTATAAATCCGGGACTTCTTTGGTCTGACCATTCGAGGAGAGGGGACGCGCAACCCCCTATACTTACAAATTCATTGCCGGTTATACGAAACACCGACAGGCACTCTGAGACATTTCTTGAGCTGTGACACATGGAACACATCATGCACTCCTGCCAATGACTGTGGCAACTCCAACTGATAAGTAGCCTCTCCTCGACGACTCAGGATTTTGAATGGTCCAACGAACCTGGGTGCAAGCCCTCACTTGGCATGAAATCCTTTGGCATCTTTAGGAGGGGTGACTCCAAGATACACCAAATCATTTAGTTCAAAGCTCAAATTGTGACAACAATTATCAACGTCGCTCTTTTTCCTTAACTGCGCTATTTTCAATTTTCTTTCTGATCCTAGCGACTCGCTCTTTAGTTTCCTTGGGGATGTCCGATCCCAAACACCGAACGCTCTCTCCTTTCATTCCAGTTTAATGGGGTACGACATGCGCGACTATACAAAACCTCAATTGATGCCATTTGCAAGCTAGCTTGATAAGCGTGGTTTTACACAGATTACGCATCACGGCAACCACTTATCCCATGACGCAAAGACAAGCTAATGCACAAGCTCTTATCATATTCTCCAAAATCTTCTTAACCCTTTTTGTCGACCATCTATCTATGGATGACTCATTGTGCTGAATTTCAAACGAGTTCCTATTGCTTTGAGTGGCTTGCTCCAAAATATCAATAAATTGGGTACCTTTGTCTCACACAACCTCCTTAGGCACACCATACGAACATACAATTCTTGATATATACATCTCCGCTAAGCGATCTCTTGAGTAAGTCATCTTTATCGGAATAAGTGAGCGCCTTTTGGTCAAACGATCCACGATGACCCAAATAGAATCATAACCTGTTTGAGTCTTAGGCAAATCCTTACTATCATGGATTTTATTACCGGTTTGCCTTCTAATTCAACTTAGAGATCTGTAATGTTTATACCCAATAGGGCTCCGATGCACTACCTTTACTTACCGACACACCCACGTAGAGCATCATACCCAATAGCTTCGCTCTTCACCTTAGGCGACCAAAAAATTTTTTCCTCTAGATCCTATTGCATCTTGACACTTTCTAGGTGAATCGAATACTCTAGATCATAAGCTTCCTCAAGAATCAATTGCTTGAGCTCCTCCCTGATCAGTACATGGGTTCGACCTTAAAATCACATAGTATCCTAATCATTCAAAATTCTACTCCTTGGCTACGCCTTCTTCTTTCTTTGACTTGATTCTGTATTTCATCACCCTTCGAACTTTCTATGATCTGATCTTCTAATGTTGTTTTTACTTCCAATGCAACTTATGAAACTTTGTGGAGCGGCCTCCAATTTCAACCTCTCAAATTCTTTGCACAACTCTGGTAGACTGCTCATTTTCAACATATTCGCACTATGGCCTTTACGACTCAAAATGTTGACTACTACCTTGGCCTTACCAGTATGACTATGGATTCTAGCACTATAATCTTGGATCAATTCTAGCTATCTTCTTTGCGTCGCAGCAAGGTTTGATTGAGTAAATGTATAATTTAGACTTTTATGGTTCACATCTATTTTCGATGAGATAATGACACCTTTTTTTTCAAATCGCGCACTATGGCAGCTAACTCCAAGTCATGCATAGGGTAATTCTCCTCATGCTGTCTCAATTGCCTCATCGTATAGGCAACAACCTTGCCATTTTGCATCGATTCACATCCTAGATCATGTCTGGAAGTATCACCATATATGTCAAAACTGCTCCGCACAGTTGGTAATACTAACACAGGTGTTGATGTTAACCGCTTCTTCAACTTTCAAAAAACTCTTTTCACACTCCAGCGTCCATGCAACTTTTTCTCTTCAACAATCACATAATAGGTCTAGCTGTTGTCGAAAACCCTTCTATGAACCAGCGATAATATCTTACCATTCCCAGAAACTTTGAATCTAAGTAACAAACTTTGGTTGCTTCCATTGAAACACAACTTCTACCTTGCTTGGTTCAATAGCAACTCCTTTAGCAGTCTTTGCGTGGCTAACGAAATTCAATCCTTTTCTTCCAGAAATCACACTTGTTGAACTTAGCGTACCATTGCTGCTCTTGCAATCTTTCCAAAACCAATCTAAAATGTTTTGCATGATCTTCTCTTGTCTTAGAGTATACTAGAATGTCATCTATATGGCAACCATGAATTTATCCAAATATTCCACAAACACCTTAGTCATCATGTTTGTGAAGTATGCGGGGGCATTTGTCAAATCAGGAGATATAGCCAAAACTCATACTATCCATATCGCGTAGAGAACGCAATCCTAGAAACATCCTTCACATAACTCCCCAATTGATGATAGCCTGAGCGAGGCTTTATCCTAGAGAAATTTCAGCTCTTCTCAACTGACCAACACGTTGTCAATCCTGATGTTGGATACTTGCTTTTGATCTTTTCTTCATTTAGAACACGATTCAGTGCACTCTCTCAATCTTCCATTTTCCTTTTTGATAAACAAGAGCTCTTATGGTGACGTACTAAATCTTCTTAAAACTCTTCCTAGTAACTCTTCGATATGCTTTTCCATTTCCCACTAATTAATTAGTAGACATTCGAAATAGTCTTTTCGCTATTGGTGATGTACTAGGCGCTAATTCGCTCACGAACTTGATCTCTCGATATGATGGCATACTAGGCAAATTCTTGGCAAATACGTCAAGGTATTCTCTGACAACTGGCGTATCTTCCAACTAGCGAATTCCACACTATCATCCGTCAGCTGGCTAACACGAACTGTCATCACTTGAGACCCCTTTTTTTCACATTCAGGATTTTAAATCGATATACTTTTTATCATAATAGCCTTATGTTTGAGCATCCAACTAATTCCAGGAATAACATCAATGGTCTAAGTATCCGATACAATATGATTTGCTTGGAACGCTACTCACTCAATAAGCACTGAGCTCTCAACATCCTAGGTTAAATTTAGCACAACTGAGTACTTACTGACAATGAAAAATCCTCTAGCTAACAAGCACAGGCTGGGTACCATTAAACTAGTCACCATTGCACATGCATCATTTTCAAGTGAGCCATAAACACAAGAATACTCTTAGAGAAACATCTAACTCATCATTTTACATTATTACTTTTTATTCCAAGACTCTGTATACCAATGTATCAACCATTTCTTCTTTATTTCTTTCGACAAGGAAACCTTTACATGGAATTCATCACTAATCTCTTTACTTTACAAGTAGGGTTATGACATTGCACTAAGTAAAATCATGGCTCCTGACTTCCTTGATTTAGCATTGGTGCCGGGGCTTCGACAGGGATGGAGTTGAAATTGACTTGAGCCAACGCAATTGCCTTTCTTTGAGGGCATTTATTGGTAAAATGCTCAGGTTTATGGCAAATATAGCAGAGTCTAGGGTGAACTTTCTTTCTTGAGCATTCGTTGATTGGAATATTGTCTTTACCTAGACGCCTTTTCTTCAATTGGTTCTCTAGGCAAATTTCTCTTGCAACTTCACCGCCCACTCTTGGTGTTATGTACCTGACTGATGTAACTTTCGGTATATCTGCGGCTATAGGAAATGCTAGTTCTCTCTGTCCAACAAAATGGCCTTCTTCTTGACAGTAGTAGCACAAACGTTTGCATCGTTTTGCCTTGATAGGTGCAACTGTATACTTGTTATTGTCCTTATGATTCAGGGCTGATTGTCTCAGAGGGCACTCTGCCACTCTCTAGACCAATGACCTTCTTCATCACACAAGAAACATGCCGTTGGTGATTGTCACTTACTGCTTTCTTGATTAAGGTTGACAGGTTTAGGAGAGTGTGTTTTTAATTCTCCAAGCGATGTCTCCTGTGCAGCTGACATTCCCCTTCTTATTAACAATTCTCGAGCAACTAGGGTTCGTAGATTCTTCTATTGATGCTGGATCACGGCAGTAACTATCAGATCCAGGGGACACTGAGGTGGGCAATGATCTTGTCCCTCACAAAGGTAACATGTGATGTTGCTCATAGGACACTCTCTAGGAGAATGGCTTCCTTCACAACTGAAGCAATTGATCACATGCTCATTAGCGGTGTGTCCTATTTCTCCATGACGAATGCACGCACAATCTTCTAACTTGTTTGGTTGATAGCACTTCATAGAACAACATCTAGATTTCGAACAAAGTGCAGGGGTAGCATCTTTCTCTGAATTCACTGTGACCATACCATTCCTTGGTAGAGCATAGAGATCATGAAAAGCAACAATAAACTCATTCCAAGTGATATACTGCGGGACTTCATGGTTAGCACAATAGCCCTTCGACCATTTGGCGGCAACTCCTCGTAACTGATATGAAGCATACAAGACCATCTCATCACTTCTGCACTGAGCTATGAGTAGCTTCCTTTCAATGGTCTTAAGCCAATCTTCTGCTTCTGAAGGTGAAACATTTCCTGAAAACGTTGGCGGATGAGTCCTTATGAATTCTGATAACCTTGAGTCAGCACAGGGACCATTGATAACAGTTTGAGATACTTTACTGACATTAATTTGATTGGTCATATTCTATATTTGCTTCATCACACTACAAAATGACCCCCCCTTTAGCAACGCATATATGCGTTGCTAAAAGTCCGTACATGCATTGCTAGGGTCTATACCAATGCATATTTATGCGTTGCCTAAAGTGGCATTGCTATGGTCTACTGCAACACTTAATTATGCGTTGGTAACTCTTATTAATAACCGTTGCTAAGCTGCAATGGATATTGATGGGCTATGGCAACACTTATATATGTTTGTACAACCTATGGACAAATAGCCTTCTATAGCTTGTTGCAACATATAGATTGTACTTGTGGCAACGCTTATATGCGTAGCAAGGAATAAACCATCTAAGCAACAATATTTGTAATTATTTTTATTTGGAGCCAAATAAATATGTTATGCATGTGCAATGTATTTGAAGAATTCAAGATAATTTCCTAGGCACACATTGCAAATAAGCGCAAATCAGTACTATATTAAAAAAATTGTCGCATTACAGAGTTCCATCCACCACTTAATTATCAAATTGTTGCATTATAGAGATACTACATCTACCACTTAGTTTGACACAACCATGTCGTACTACATAGCTCATAGAGGTTCTTTATATGTATGCGAGCTCATTAGCCCAAGACACTGTGACTAGAATTGCACCCATGACTTCAAAATTCAGATCAACCTGCATTGTGGTGGTTGAACAATGATTAGTCGAGAAGGAGCATGTCACCAGAAATCATCAATAGGAACGACAAAGTGAATTATTATAGAAAAAGGAGCACAACTACAAGGACTAACAGTTCATTGCAGCTTCTCAAATTCAAGCACAATCCATAAAACTAAAACACTTGCTATCAACCTATACATTATAAAAGAAACGGCTGCAGGAGAAAAGCTTAGCCTACAGGAAGCTCGATTTTCACCATCTAATTCTAACCTTCAATCATGTCCCAAAAAAAGCAGCCCACAATATTTGAAAATTCAGCAAAACATTGCAACCAATGGAACATATGAACGAAGGAAACATTGCAATCAATCTTTCATTTCATTGCAAGTGTCAAAATTTTGCCAAAAACATCATTCAATAATTGAACTACAGCACAATATGTGATAATCTAATGGCACCAGTAGATAAAAAAACATAAACATTATCATAAAAACAAAGTCTGAAAGATAAATGCTAAATTGAAAATTGATAGAAACATCACCTTGTGCTCAAATAAATCGAAATCCCTGCATTGATGGCCAACTGATGGAATCATGCATTTATCTTTTCAATCTACAAAAGAAATTGGAATACTTTAGTACAATGCAATAGTTAGGAGAAATAAAGTCCTTTTAAGTAACAGGAAGGAGCATACAAAAGTTGAAGGCCATGCTATAGGACTTTTGTCTATGTCCCCGATAACCTTGAAGTATTTGCATGGTCGTATCAGTGGTTCATCATCTTTAATTGGAATACTGACACGCACCATCCAAAATTGTTTGCCTAATTGAACACCTTCAAGTTTCTGTGTTGGATCACAACTAAGTATAGTAGCAAGGGCAACACGCTTTTTTCTATTTTTCGGCTCATTAAGAATCTTGTAGTGACAACCTAGTTCACGAGACATAAGAGTGTGAATAAATAAATATATATTAGAAACATGATGTTTGGAATGAAACAAGCACGCATACTGAAGTGAATTGTCATTGAACAATTTGTTCTTCCATCTTGATGTTTCTACAAAAGTATATTATTTTGAGTAAATACAAACCCAAAGCACTTCAGAACTATTGCGAAAAGATGTATGTGGCATAAATTTTTTGCTAATAAATGTTTACCTAGTACTTAGATGAATCATAATTTGAGGGATTGGTAGTTATTTCCTGGTCTATGGCCTGTAATGTATACTATACTAGATTACTTACAACACTTAACAATTTGATGAAATTTAGTGTATAAAAGAATCACACTATCACCTTGCCTCTGATGAGTACAGCTTGCTTTTGTCTAATCTAATATCGGTGTGGGTCGGTTTTGTTTGGCCTGTTATTAAATCATAATGAGTATAAGATGTGATAAGCATGGTTAAATATGAATGTTGTATGTAGTAAAAATGGCATTAAAAGTGACCTTCAGTGATGTAGAAACTCTATTCGCTTGTAGTAATGTTTCTCCTCGTGCATTTGGTGGCTTGCTCTGCACTTAAACAATACACTATTACATTGTTGAACTGAATTAATACAAGGCCTACAATTAGGTGAGACGCATGGGATACCTAAATTACAAAAGGTAGAACCATATCCCACCAGGATGCCAATTTTAAGAAATACAGCATGAAAAAAGAGAGAAAATTAAAGCAAATGTAGTCTGACTCAAACAATTGCTGCAGCACATGGCAAGAAATGCATAATCCACACTCTCTTTGTTCTATTATGAAACAAATGTTAGAAAATCTGAAATCAAGTAGAGGAAAATTGGTATATACAAATAATACAAACATAATATATTCTTTTTCATCCATGTTGAGTTAGGTGTGCGAACCTTATCTTCAGTATGATAATATTTGTATTGTGGCTGTAGATCCTCATACTCGTCATTATCACTTTGCTCCCTCTGTAATGAATAAGAAAAATTAATAGGTTGATAAAATTAAAGCACGTCTGAAAATCATGGTAATGCAATCCTACCATTGTGTCATTCAGTTCATCAGCCATCCTAAATTCTTGCCTTTTATGGTCAGCATATAGTCGCTGTTGATAAATACAAGAATATAAAATAGAATCAGCTATTACAATTATAATGTTGCAAAAAAAAGTTTTGTTAATTTTCCATATAGATCCATACTTTGCGTTTCGAATTGGGCACATTAACACAAAATCCATCTCTTGGTGTCAACAAATCATCATCTAAACAACCCTGTGATAGCACGAAAATATTTTAGTACAGAAAATGCTAATCAAGAAGTTCTTCAAATGTACTGTGGCTTTTGTTTCGCTCCAAGCTTCTTATCTTATGTTGCAACTCTTGTATAGTAGCATCTTGATTCTGCAAATGATGTTCAAGCTTTTCGATTTGTAGTCTGAGAGATACTACATCTTCACTTGATGTTGCATCCAACGAAGTCAAATTTAGATGCTTTAGACGCCTTGACGTTGGGTGGTCGAAAACTTGATTTGGATTTGGAACAAGGCCCAAACCATGTACATGCCCATGCTTCTCTTCTCCTAATATTTGATTTAGTGCATCTCCCTTCCATGCATCCTTTCCTTGACTAGTGTCAGAGCATTGTCAACACAAAAAAAAACAATTGTAAGTAACTTACCACGGTATCCACAAGTGATCAAATTTGGTGCTAGTAGGAGTACATCACAATATTTGATCCCAACTAGTGAGCACCTAAAGCCTCCTGCTGACCTGTTCAAACAAAACTGCTTGCCCAAAAGCAATTATCAGATAGTAGTCCATTTTCTCCTTCAAATCCAAAGTATTTTACCATTAACAGATATGTTTCCACTCAATGCAAAAATAATTATGCTCGTATGAGTTTGGAATGCAACACATTATTCTAAAAGCTACTATATGCTTATAGCTCTGTTGAACTAATTTCTATATTCAAAAGTCATGGAAATTTCTTAAATGCAATTAGGAGTCTCATAGATCTTGTTACTTCCTAAGTAGATCAACTGATACATTCTTAACCAATACAACAAAACCAGTGCGGAAAAACTTCAATACCTTCGTTCCTGCTGCCAAATCCATTTTCCCCCTGTCCTTCTAATCATCAATAGAATGCCATCTAACTACAACTGTCCAACTGAGACCATACATGATACATGGGTTCAACCAACTTGATGCTTTACAAACAGAATGGTATAACACCACGATAAACTGATGCCCATCATTCTCTAGTCAATTATGCTAGATCCAAGGAGCAGGATAACTTGTGCCATGTATACCATTATGTAATGATTATCACTGATGAGATCAAATCGTGTTAGATTGCCTTCTTGTTTGTAGCAATTTCTTACTCTGCTGAACACAGAACACAACATGAGATTTTAAAACATTTTCTTAATCAATCAGCACTACGACAGGACACCACTGCTTTAGGCCTTAAAATAGCAGTGGATAGTAACAACCTATGAAAGTACCTGCGGATATACACTCAGTAAATGAAAAGTTCTACAGCATTCTGTTGCCATCAGACAACCCCCAAAAAAGTAAAAGATTTTTATTGGTGTTCCTATTCTTCCAAACAGGAACACCCCATTTTTCACTATGAATCACCTGTTCATCACAATTTGACATACTCATGTCAGCAAATTCTACAAGAAAGTTCTAGTTGTTAGGCTTTTGATAATTAAAAGTATAATCCTCAAATGGAGGACACAGTTTTGATATAAATATTAAGTGAGTTTACACACTAATTGATTCGAGGCCTTGGATAAATAAATGCCTTCATGTTTTTTGAGTTGATACAGTTTGATAATACTCCACTTGCTTTTGTTTAAGAAGACTGTTTAATAACTCAGTTTTCATTAGCATGTTAGTTATCAAATAACTCTTTTTGCCTGTTGGACCACTTAAACTGTACTAATACACCCTGATTGCAAAATTCTAACCACAACATTTGTTTGATTGATTTAAACAATTACTAGTGTAATGACCTGATTTCTAGCATCAAGCACTAGATTATTTTTCACTATTGCACAAATATCTATTTCAATTAAGTTATGGGAGATGTAATGACCAATTGATATGCATACGAAGTTCGGTCTCTCTCAGTATCCTCAGTAATCAGAATTGAACTGAAGATACCTTTTGTACTGCTTGAAACATAACTGAACTGGAAACCAAAACACATTCTTTTGCCTCAATCTTAAGCAATTCATTTTGCTAACCCATGATTGTATCAAAATGAAAGGAACATTACAAATTTCCTTTTCCTCAAGAACACAAACAAAGTGACAAGCACTTCTCCTCACTGATTACAAAAATAAACACTAACTAACTATGACAAGCTTCATTCCTGCAAAGTTTTTGGGGTCCGACATGATATTTGCTGGTCGAAGCACATGCAAGCAAATCCACATGATGAACTCTATAAAGGAGAGCTTTTTATTATTTCTTTTGGTATTTTCCTTAACATAATTTGTAATGACTATACCAGAGAGACTACACAGCTGTATACTCCTACACAAACAGCACAAAACAAAATCTAAATAACAACAACAATTAGCACAAAATCGGCTAATCAACACCCACCAAATTCAGCTACGTGCTGAAGCTGCACCAGAGGCGCCCACAGCAAAAGAATGAGGCAGTGTGCCCCTCGATCCCCACAAAGGGCGACGGCAATCGCTGAACCACCTCGATCATGCTGGCCACAATGCGGATGGCGCGGGCATGAAGAAGGAGGAGGACGTGGACCGAGTATAGAAGAAAGCGGAGAGGAGCATGACCATGATTTCTTTTTACTAAATGTAAAGCGCCGCAGTGGATGCGCCCAATTAATTGCCGAGGGTACTTGGAGAGGGGAGGAGGCTCACCCGAGGAAGCGGAGATCGAGACCGCACGGATCGGAGGAAGGGAAGAGAGGGGGGTGTTAGGGGAGGGCACGGGGCCCGTGGGGTGACGGGAGTAGATCTCGAGCAGCGGCCGTCAGGGGGACCGAGACGGACCAACGGCGCTAAGGCCAAGCACGGGTTGTCTCTGCATGGCGGCCGTGTTGCTATTATCCTCATGCCGACTCACCGCAGATTTATTTAATCACCGAAGACGACGCCAGACGCGGCAGCAGAGCGATCGATATACGTGACGTGCACATCTCCGCCTAGGTCGCTGGATGCTCGAACTTTGGGCCGTGAGGACACACCCTGCTCAGAGATCCAATAATTAGGCAATGTTAAAATCCTAATCTAAAACGACCACGCTTGGTTGGTTAGCGCGGTGAAGATCGCCGCTTAGGTCTTGGGTTCGAGCCCTAGCCGCTTCCTTTTTATTGCAAATATTGTGCGCACATGGACACAAAGTTGACGGAAGCCTACACTTGCACACGGAAGCCTACACGCAATCCGAAAAACAAAGGTTCACGCCAGTAAAACAAAAGGGTCTAATACGGATCCGACCAAAAAACAAAGGGATCGGATCTACGGATGATTTTTGCAATCATGACAAACGCTACATCGGGTTGCTTAACTCCACGGATGATGCTTGCAACGCTTTGTGCAGCGTTGCCACTGCTGCTTGCAACACATAACATCATATGTTGCTATATATCCGTTGTTAAAGGAGTGTTTCATGTAGTGTCATTGCTCGCATTAATCGAGTTTGAGTAGCCAAAAACTCTCTAAAACTTTGCATATCTATCAGAGTGATGGATAAAGAACTGATTCATCCTTAGAGTTTCCATTGAGTTGATTTCCACTTCCATCTGCTCCATTACTATCGCTAATCTAAACCATCCGCTTGATTACCTCAAAGGGTTAGGGAGAGGGAAATAGCATAGGTAAGGAGCAAGAATCCTAACACAGGGAGATAGGTTTAACCCAATCAACTTAGGCAACTATATTAATAACTTGGTATGGTTTCTTACATAAGTCCGAAAGTTCTACAACACATAACGCACACTTAGCAATCAAGAAAAACCAATTCAACATAAACATATAAAACTACCATCTACATGGGCGACACTGCCTTAGAAAACACGATTCCACACATGAGTCTCAAAGGCTACTTGAAGCCTCGAGTCTTTTAGCCTCAAACGCTTCATCGATCCATTGCTCCATAAGCTTGATGATTCTTTCCTTCATGATCATTAGGGTAGTAGCAGCACTCGATGCCATCTCCTAAAGTGTGGTATATCATTTTTCTACTCAAGACCGCCGTAAGATTTTAACTCGATTCAAAGATAGGTAAGAGAAGGAAATTTCAGCAAGGGAAAGAAAGAATTTTTGTAAGGACGGAATGGAAGAATGAGATATGTCAAGAATACATTATTATATCGGGTTAGGTATTTTACTCTAGAAAATAATTTTGAAAGACCTATAGAGATGACCAACTATGGCTCGATACCACTTCGGGACACGAATATGCAAATTCGGACACTCGTGTATACGTGACTAGTCCAGGTCACGCTTAGTGCACACAGCTCAACATCAATGAATATCACAATCATACATAGCGGAAATATGATATAAGGCATCATATAATGAACATTACTAGTTGTGTGACCGTATGGTCAACTTACGTGACTTCACCGCAAGGTGAACAACAAATCGAATCGCAGAGGATTGAAGATGTAGATAACCCCTTAATATACTACAGTAATCGACAAGGTTTGCACCTAAACATTCGTCCTTCACAAGACACCTTCTTCAAAGACTAGTGATGTTGTAGGCAAGGGTGAGTACATAAAACACTCAACAAGTTGTGCATGTAATGCATTCGATAAAATTATATGCAAGGCTTATTCCAAAGGAACGGCAAACAATGGCTATTTTTGCAAAGAAAGGCCTTTATGAACAAATACAACAAATAGATTGAAAAGACTAGAAACAAATAACTGTAATAGATAGATTCAGCATTTCTCAAGTAAACCAAGTTTCCAATCCTAAGTCAAGATTCAACCTCTCATGGCAACCCGCCATCCATCCCAAGTTTTATTTTGCAAAAGTCTAACCCTTGACCGTAATTCCCAAACTATGCTTAAAACCGTGAGAACCGCTATTCAATAGATTGTACATTCCGCAGGTTATGCACTTTACCCACATGATACAACCATGCACCACATAGGCGAATGATCATTACAAAGTCTTTACAATGCCTCACCTTAACCCGCAGATTACCCACGAGGTTTCAACATCGATGGGTGAACCACCACAATAGGGCCCTCTTGCCTATGTGAGTTCATCCGTGAACTGACTCACACCACCAAAGCAAGACTCAAAGCTAAGACATTGCAAATTAGTTAGCTAAACCGCCGACAATGTATATGTGGTTGCATGATTGACTCAGTCAAAGGCTTACAAGGTTAAGTCTTTAGAGTAATCAAAGCAAGACTTGAACATACCCTTCGCCATCGGGCCCACCCAGCACACTCTCCCTTGCCACTTGCTTCGATCTAAATCATAACCACCTCATTGATTAACAAGCACCACGTGCCATCAAGAATAATATCGCTATGTGACATCCATCTCCACAACAACTCAATCTCATCGGTGACCACACATGACACACCAATTCATAATATTGTTCCATATTCCATTAGTCAAGATTAATTATCAAGGATTCAAGTACATGTGATGACGTGGCATGGCTATGCAATCTAATCCGATCTAACCATCCCATGTTGATTTTAGTATCAATCAACTATCTTAAACCAATCTAGGGTGACAATCGATCATGACATACAATTGACAAGCTAGGGTGTAGATCAATAGGTATATTAGCTAACTCCCAATCTAGATTGAAAAATTTGTATGCTTGAAATATTATGCAATATCATAAAACAAAATAGCAACTTTGCAAACATGGGTTCAACATGATCAAAGCACAACTTGCCCTACTTAAGCTCTGGGTCCTGTTCTGAAAATTGATCTTGTGTTGCTAATTCCTCCTTCGAAGCTCGCTCACACACTTCAACGCCTCACGCGAATCGAAAAGGAAAAGAAAATAAACACCCAAAACAAAGAGAAAATAAACTCCAAAATAAAAAAGCCACCATCGGGTAGATCCCATTTTAAATTTTTAGAAATTTGAATCACCTCAATCGGAGTTCGTGATGAGGGAGAACGAGCTCTAAGATTCAAAAATCTAAAAATCAGAAAATTGGAAAAAAACAAATAATATTCAATTATTTTATAAAGGAAAATACGATTTATTGCGCCATGCTAACGCTATCACCGAATCGACCCAATTAGGCGCCGACACGCGGCTTCAAGATCGCGGTGGACTCGATGCATCATACGTCCACCCAATCGTGGACCCACAAAGATCGTGTCGCGGTAACGGATGATGTCATCGCCGACGCCACGCCCATGCGCTACCGATTGGTCCGACCCAAGATGAGATCTGGTTCGTCTACCCTAATCCAACGGCCGAAACAATACCGGATCTATACCGTCCAAATTAGATCTAACGGCTACGATCTTGGGCCACTTAATAAAGTGATGATCGTCCGATCTAATCCTACTCCTTATCGATGGCATTCATCGTTATCGCGCGACGCGGATCAATCTAGAGCATTCACGGTTGATCGGACTACCATCGGTGCTCGTCCCATTGATGGCGGTGGTATGCGGAGTCGCCGATCTTGAGGACGATACACGTCGGCGCTCGATGTCTCCAATGATGACGGATGGCGAACAGCGCGCTCATCGAGGTGAGTCTGAACCAAGCTTGGAACGGAGGAAGAAGCCCCAACAACGACAAAACTAAGGTGCAACGCTTACGGACCATGAGGTTTCGTATGCGATCTCCTAGACTCCTCGAGCGATGGCGCCGGAAAAGGTCATAGGGGGGTCGATGAACCCTGAGGGGGTCAAGGTCCTAAATAGGCCTCGGATGACACGTATAACCTTGGGAATCATGTTTACATGGCGGCAACATCCATATCCGACACGGTGGCGTCCGAATTCTTCTCGAGACGACATACCATCGCCCGATTTATCGAACGGCCACGCTAAACTCCAACCCCGACACGATCTCGTCCGCACACCTCATCGAATACCATGAGTGATTAGGGTTTCAATACAATATGACAAATCGTGATTGCTCAATTTTGATCTCGACGGCCGGCAAGCATTAGGGTTTCCGGCGACATGGCTTTTTACGATCGTCCGATTACGATCTAACTTGGCGGGTGATCTAGAAGCTGTGTTGAATGGGCTAGGCTGTCAAGATGCCGTTGCACAATGTCGGGCTTCGCCCAAGATCGTTCACTTAAGGATTTTTCGGATTTTCTAATTTAAAATGATTAGATAAAATAGTTTGATTTATTTGAGTAACCCAAAATACCGAAAAATTCAAGAAAAATCTCAAAAATACTTTGAGACATTCTCGACCCAAATAAAATATTTTAGCAAAACTTTATTTTAAATTTACCTGCATATAATTAGTTTTCAGCAAAAGGGTAATATACTTATTTTAAAATAATTCCAATAAATCTCTAAAAATCCAATAAATCTAGGAAATTCACAAGAAGCACTAATTGCAATAAAACACTATTAACTAATTTAAAAAGGCTAAAATTTAGGATGTTACAAAGTACCTCCAAAAATAGCTCTTTGAGATGTTCTTCGATAGTACCCTTAGCTATCGTTATATAACGCCCTACAAGTAAGATCAAAATAACTTCCTTCCATCCTAAAAGGCCTTTACTTGCAAATTGCCTTGCACAAGTATGAAGTTTTGTCAAACACAAGTAACAAGTTACTAATATCCCATGCTAGTACTTGGTATATCATGTTGTGCATGTCTAATATATAAATATGGGGTATGAGCACGCATCTAAACATGAAAAATATACCATATATGCTCTAGCAAGCATCCTGAAAACCCCGGATATCACAAGCCCAATTATATGGGATAAAATATATGTAGAGGCAATATCTCCATACTAGGAAGGACTTGTTCACTTTCCCTGCTACGAGGAAACCAATTCGAGTACACCCGTATCCAAGGAAGTTTGGATATGCTATAAAGATCTACACGATGATGGACTCCTTATCATCTACAATATAGTAGTCTAAGCCTACTACAACTCAACTTAAGGTAGGGCTACACCGACTATATAAGGCGTGGGGTAGGTATCCTCAGAGAAGAACAAAGAAGAATGAAGAAGATGCAGAGCAACTAGGAGCAACGGACCATGCTTCGCCAACCTCCACCATAGTTTAGCCATTGCTTTGATCCAATCTTTATTGTAACTAGGGCTAGACAATTTGTTCGCATTTGATACACCAAGTTCATACATCATCCGCACAGATAAAGGATATTACTCTATCCGGTGCCTAAACTTGATGTTAATGATCCAACAACGCCTCACCCGTGGGCATGGGATCTTAAGGGACAACAACTCCTCGATAGCTCGACCACAATGGCGGGCTCGACCATACCCCAAGAGCAAGGTCCCACTAGAGCCACAATAGTGACATCTTCAACACTCCCGAGGCAAATGTCCAAAGGCACTCACATGCTACTAAAATCCCTACCGCCATCAGATCCGGGAAATCCAATCACCCAAAGGTTCAATCAATTGAAATCGCTATTTAATGTGGTGCAAGTTCGTGACGCCTCGAGTGATCAACTTGAAGTTCGTGACACCCCACCAACAGGTGCCGGTCACCGTCGGATCATCCCACGATCGCATTAAGTAGCAAGATCAAGGTGGCTAGCTCTAACCATCGAAGTTTCCAAGATGATCATTCCAACTCCCAATAGAGACATCCCGAGGATCTTTGAGATTGTATTCCTCATGATTGACGAGATTTGTGTGACGCCCTTCACGATCGAAGGAAGAACGTGACTAAGAAGACCACGAGCAATGAGAAAATGAGTCCCTACTTTCGAGGACCGATCTCCGCTGCCAGCCCGACAGGCGACTCTTCGCTGAGGGCGCCACTAGCATGGCGCAGTTCCTCCTCGATGAGGAGAATGACAAGGTCTGTGGACAAACAACCCCGAGGACGCCGATGAAGGGTGCAATACTTTCACCTCGAATCGTAGCAACAAATGGCCAAACAAGTTCAAGTCAGCGCCATCGAAAAATACTCGAGCAAGATCACTCCCATTGAGTGGCCGCAGATTTACACTAAATCATGAGGGCTACCGGAGAAAATGAGAAGGTGATGGCTAATTACTTGTCGACCACCTGGATGGAGCGGTGAGATCTTGGTTGCTCAACCTCCCACCTCGCTTGATATCATCATGGGCTAAGTTGTGGGCTTAGTTTATCACCAACTTTCAAGGTACATATGAACATCCCGTAACATGCAACGATTTGCATCGATAGCTCAAAAGCAAGGAGTCACTACACAGCTTCATCCAATGCTTCAGCGACAAGCGTAACTCAATCTTTGACATCTCAAACGAGGCGGTCATAGCTGCCTTTGAGAATGGTGTCAAGGATAGAGAGTTGAAGGGAAAGCTTGCCACTCTAAAAATTAAAACCACTAAGGAGCTTTTTGAGTTGGCAGATAAATACGCTATATGCATCGAAGCCCGAGACCATATAGATGACCCTAAGTCTGGCAATGACAAGCCCGAGTCATCCAAGCAATGGGTGAAGAAGAACAAAAACCGCGGAGAGATGTGCAAGGGTGATTCCATCGTAGCCACGGTTGAAAGAGGTAAGGCGTGTAATACCGGCGACAACAAGTGTTGAAACTATGGAGGAAGCAACTCATGCCCAGTCCATCATACAGACAAACATGACTTCGACGAGTGCTAGGTGATTAGCAAGAAGGTTTAGGAGAAGTTCAAGGCTGCCCTCACTGATCACGGGATTGAGCAAGTGAAAGAGAAGCCACAAGACATACCATGGGGCTGATCACAAGCTGACAAATATCTTTGGGGGATCTGCGATGTATGAGTCCAAAAGACAGTACAAGACAGTCGAACGAGAGGTCAACCTGGCCGCACCGACTCCCACAGGTTCCTCAAGTGATTGAAAGTGCAGGTTACCTTCACCAATTAGATCACCTAACTGTGGTCCCACATTCGTTGATACTCATGGTGGTCGAGCCCACCATCGCCAACGCTAAGGTCGCCCAAACCTTAGTCGATGGAGGTAACTCGTTGAACCTTATCATCGCAAAAACACCGAGAACATGGGGATTCCTTAACAGAGATCAATAAAAGACCAATAAAGTCATACATACATTCTTCTCACGCATGACATCGACATGGTGTCGAACTTCTAAGTCCTTCCAATAGGGTAAGTCCCAAAATACCGATCTCTTTTTCCACATGGTCTTCTCGGCCCGACCTTGATGTATTATTACTACCCTTTCCAAGTACAATGTTAATATCCTTAACCATATCAAATACCTCTTCCCCATGATGAGGCCTTTGAGCTAAACCATTCTCCTTTGTCCCATCAAATTGTTTCTTTATATTTGCAGAGGGTGATTCCTTCAAGGAATCTACTATGACGCATGTACATAGTTTTTCTCGAGTGGTTGAGCCACACACTATCGCCATCTAAGCACTAGGGTAGTCTTTGGCTCCTTTTATAGTACGCCGATAGATTACCTAGGGCAGGTAAATCATTGATGGTGCAAAATAACAATGCACGAGTGAAATACTCGCTTGTACTCATCCCATACCAGTACACCTTCATTCCACAAGATCACAAGATCTTCCACCAATGGTTGTAGGTATACATCAATATCATTGCTAGGTTGTCTCAGCCCTTGGATAAGCAAAGGATGTCATAATGTACTTTCGCTTCATACACAACCAAGAAGGAAGGTTGTAGATACAGAGAGTTACAGCCAAGTGCTATGAATCTCGCTCATATTATCGAAAAGATTCATTCTATCTCAGACTCAACCCAAATCTTATATTCCCGATTCATTTCGGGTTGTTCCTAAAGAGCCTATCGATGGTTCTCCACTAGGCGTAATCAAGAGGTGTCTCAACTTTTCATCTCTTATGCTCTTTCGAAAGTGCCATCGCAATAATTTTGCGGCTTTTTGTTTCCAAATAAACGCTTCAACCTAGGGATTACCGCAAATACCACACCACTTTAGCGGAAGTCCTTTCTTCACCTCGATGACTTCATTGTCATCACTTTACGCTTGTATCTCGATGCTTTGCATACTGACATACATGCATGTGTAAATACACTTTATGATAGAGTATACATTTGTTTGGACATGAATGTATTCTTTCCACTTCCAATCCCAAGGACATACAACCTTCTTTGCATAATATGTGGTTTTAGGCAACACGCTTCTCTAGAAGTATGTCCACTAAGAGATGTAACAAAGGTTGTGAAACTCTTATTGACCAACCATTGCTTGCCTTCAATTTCAGAGTGAAAGCATGGTGTGCAACTTTGTGTATTCCTCCATACAACCCAGAATAAAGGTTTGTCCGAGTCCTCCATCAAACCCTTGAATTGATTAAACTCTCTCTAACTAGTGTAGTTCCCTTCAGATCACGCAACATCCGAGCAGATTATTGTCGCTATTGACGAGCAACCCATTCTCATCGATCTATAACCGATGTCACTACCATATTGCCAGCTCCGCCATCCATTTACATTATCACCTTCATGTATGATCTCCTCTTCACAGGCCTTGTCCAAAGATGTATAGCTAGGTAAAAATCCTTCAATTAAGTGCAAGTGGATATGCTCTTTATTTGAAAACATCTTCTTATTTTTGTAATCAATGCATGGACAATGTATGCATTCCTTCTTGTTTTGCAACTTTTCCTCCTACCGCTCTTAGAAAAGCAGAGATGTCATCGATGTATTCTCGATTGTAACGGTCCGCACTTTACATCCTTATCCATCCATCTATAATTAATTAACATAAACAAATATCGATAAAAACAAACTAAATCTAAACTTTAATTTGAACTATATAAAATTAACCTTAATTGAACTAGGTCTAAATATTAAATTGCAAATACAATCCACAAATCAATGCTTATTAAAATATAAAATCTTAAATAAATTCAATATATGCTTGATCATAATTAATTAGCTAACAATAGTAAATGGACATAATTTTAATCTATATTATATAAATCTAGGCAAAACTTAATCTAATGGAGCTTGGTAATAAATTCATCATTTACAAAATGCTAGGTCAATAAAAACAAACTAAAATCTAAACCTTAATTTGAACTATATGTAAATTAACCTTAATTGAACTAAGTCTAAACATTAAATTGCAATTAGATCACTACAAATCAATGCTTATTAAAATATGATATCATAATATATTAAATTTAATATGTGTTTGATAATAATTAATTAGCTAATAATAGTAGATGGACATAATGTTAATCTATATTATATAAATCTAGGCAAAACTTTATCTAATGGAGCTAGGTAACAAATTCATCATCTATAAATTGCTAGGTCAATAAAACAAACAAAATCTAAACCTTAATTTGAATATATATAAATTAACCTTAATTGAACTAGGTCTAAACATTAAATTGCAACTAGATTACTACAAATCAATTCTTATTAAAATATAATATTTTAATATATTAAATTTAATATATGTTTGATAATAATTAATTAGCTAAAAATAGTAGATGAACATAATTTTAATCTATATTATGTAAAGCTAGGCAAAACTTCATCTAATGGAGCTAGGTAATAAATTCATCATCTACAAAATACTAGAAAAATAAAAACAAACAAAATCCAAACCTTAATTTCAACTATATATAAATTAACCTAATTGAACTAGGTCTAAACATTAAATTGCAACTAGATCACCACAAATTAAGAGAGGAGAACAAATTACACGCTTTGGAACACCTAGAGGAAGTATAAGCACAAGAAACCTTCCAAATGGAATGTGAAATATTAAACTTTGGGTTTGCTCTCGGAGAAAGAAGACCATGGAGCTACAGTAAGCACATTATTTATAGCATGTATTATTTGTGTCGGTTTTAATTAGAACCAGCACAAATATTTAATTATTTGTGTCGGTTTCAGTTACTACCGACACAAATAAGTTATTATTTATACCGGTTCTATTTACAAACCAACACAAAAATGAGAACACTATTTGTGTCGGTCTGTAATTAAACCGATACTAATAAGTAACTATTTGTGTCGATTTCATTTACAGACCGACTACGATAGTGTTCCTGCCATTTTGAAGTTTAGAACCGATATGAAAACGTTATCTATGTCACCTATTAGGTGTTTTGTAGTAGCTAAATAGATGCATAGGCAGACCACACCAAATATAGAAGAAACGGTTTCATACACCAAATACACATAAAATTTAGTTTGTATTGCCAGAGGAAAAAAAGAGCATCGAACATGGGATTGAGAGGCATCAGGAAACATATCTGGACCAGTCAAAGCAGGCGAGGATCAACTTCTGATTACATCCCTCATATCAAAGGTACTACAGGTGAACCAGTTGACATCCATGCAAGCACATAGTTTGGTACATGTGACATCATAACCTGAGAGTTCTTTTACGGTGGATTAAAATCAATACAAGCTATCCATTTCTTTGAATCTAATGGTTAAAATCAATTTAGATCTATTTATACTACTATCTATAGTATTGGTAGTAAAATTCAGATAGGGTAAAAGGGTAAAAATTCCGTCATACTATTTGTCTTGTATGGTAAAACACGCCCGTGATCCCGATGAAAGGCGATTAATAGATAAGAGGCTTCAAGATCACTAGGTATTCGGTGAATCCAAACTGTGAACTAATTAGGAAAATCTAAAATACCCTCGATGAATAGATAAGAAAAGTCTAAAATAACCTTGGGTAATGAATGGTTAGATTTAATTTCTACTATCACTACTTACTACCTATATTTTCCACCGTAAAATTTCTCTAACCTAAACATGGTAAAGGATTTATCTTATTCATTACTTATGCAAGCCAAGGTGGAAAAAAATTACGAGGGCACCGTGCATGTAAAAGGCAAAAGCTTTTAAGATTTTGGAGTTGTTAAGTAGTCATCGTATATTAGATATTGAATGAGCAGTTTCGTAACTCGAGTATCATCGAGATCATACGAAATGACGAATTCCGTTACCATCGTTTGTTGTGTGTGCATTCTTGTGTATGCGGAAAACATCGTGCTAGTTGTAGTTTTTCTTTCACATCCTTGACCTTTACTCTTCAGTGAATGGCACGGGCTTCATTGCTCAATGTTTGTATGTAGTTATAAACTAGTTGGTGCATATAAACTCAATACGGTATCAAAATCAAAAGGTCTTGAGTCAAGATCTGGTTAGCGTAATTAAAAAACATAATTGCAGCCTATTTCTATTGCACGTACTGGGCATATGAGAGGGGAAGTATTGAAGTATAAGTGACTTCTCATTTTAGGTGAACTGGTTCGTGCATGTGACCCAAGTACTTGGTTGATAAGCAGGTTGATGCAGGTAGAGGGAAAACTGGATCCTTTTCTTAGCAAAAAAGTGCAACAGGTGATGAGGCTGTAAATGTAGGGACCAGAGTGTGAAATGGTAAGTAGGGTCCAGCGGGCAGTGTCTGTGCGGTAGTGTATAAGACCATCTGAGAAGGATGATATGAATTGAAAACCAAAATTCTGCATTTCCGATCGATTTCCCGGTTTGCTCTCATGTCACCGTGAACTATTTGCCGGGGCCAGATTGTGAGCGGAGCTCTGTTGTCAATGTGAATTCCTTCCTCACGGCGGCCGCTGAACGTACAAGGAAAACACAACGACATTCATCTTATTCCTACTGAACTGAACACCATACTGAACTGAACAAATAAACTCTGACACAACAAGGTGAGCAACTTGATTTCGGTAGCCCCAAACATGTTGTTCCTCTATGTGGCCAGGGAAGCTTCAAGGTTTAGGTTTGGGAGGTGTCAAGAAGAAAGGCTGCAGTCACGAAGAGAGTCACATATCACAGATTCACAGTACATATCAGACACACGGTTACTCCAATATTTTGTTCCGTGTCTCTATGATTGTTGACCATCTTTTGTCATCGTTGTGTTCACTCCAGTGTCGGTACGACCATGCCAGTCAAGACCATCTGCGAGTTTTTTTATACTGTTTCTTTCATATTCCGACTGTTGAGTTTTTTAAACAAAATTCTAATTCTTCATTTAATTGTGTTCTTGAAAGAGAAAGGCATATACTTGTTCAATAAAAAAACCAGAACCTTTGTCCAACAACATACCACAACCTAACAACTCGTTGTCTTACTGTTATCGTTGAATATATCCCCTAACGTACTAACAAGTTCAACCACATAGAAAAATCATGTTTTATATCATTCAGTTGTTCAGTTGTCCCCAAAAAAAAACTCTTTCAGGGTAGTATTTGTGTTGTTGATTCACTGTAAGTTTGGTTCTAGCTAGCATTGATGTATACTTAACAGTCCTCAGTTGTGAAATTTACTAAATATCTTTAAAGCGCATCACAGCTTTACAGATAGGTATCATTAGCATTCCTTCAGTGCAGTTAAAATTCCATATCCTAGTTCCATTAATATTTTTCAGCATTTGGAGCTATATATATTTATTCCTCACGTTTCTAATGTCTTGCTAGTCCAGATTTAGTAATGGTATATATCTAATTGCTTTTTTCAACAAAATAATAAGGAGAACAACTGAAGAACTTGAATATATACACTCAGCCAGCCTCTCTTATTGAACTCTGAGAAATGATTAATTGGTTATTGTAACGACCTGCCTAATTAACCCCTGTGCATGCACAATCATTGCGTATCCCGATGCTTTATTAGTTAATATATCTGTATTCGAGTATTGCAAGAGAACAATAATTAGAGACTGAAAATGGAATTTTTTTATTACATTCCATTAGCCACGAGACTATTGTACATAGGCTATTGTATATTAGCCACGCAGTCTTTACATAGACTCTATTACAACAAAAGAACAGCTTAGAACCTCCTAACTCCTGACAGAGGCAGCACAGGATACGACCTATTAGTACTACTACTCCTCTTGATAGTAGTAGTAGTCGCTCTCTGAAGGTCTTGCTCCTCACGCACAATCCTCCACCCAAGCCTCAAGAGTTGTCTATAGGACTTACCTTCAAAGTAAGGGAGGATGAATGCAATAGATGAACTTTTGAATTAACCCAATTCCTATCCAACTCCACCTAATGCTCTTTCCCACTCAAAACACCTTTATAAGAATTAGAATTTAGTTTTAAAAGTTGCAAATGTTAAATTTATGAAAATCACTATTAATATTGTATATGAGATAACCTAAGATTTCGTAGTCTTGATGAATACTTATACCGCATATACCCCACCGCAAGGTCTCGATTGGTCATGAGGGACCTTCGCTTACACCGGTTCACGGGAGCGCCGACCAGGCCACGGGTCGACTCTGCCCACAACCGGGCTTCGTGCGGGACTTCGAGAGAGTCGTCCCGCCGCAGGACGGAGTGCACGCAGCCTCCGACCTAGCCGCTGGTCGGGCCCCGACGGCCCCATCTCAGCAATTCCGCCACGCCATCGATCGACCTCGAGGATTGGTCAACCCCGTCTCAACAAGACGGCCATGCAGGATAAGCGAACCTTCCCAAGGCAACGCCAGAGTTGACGCCACAAGGCGCTGCCGCTGACAAGCACGCAGAGGACAGAGCGCGCTTTCCCAACGGTTACCGCTAGCTAACTCTATCTAAGCAGGCATAGCTGGCTAAACTCGCCAACCCATCATGACATATGTGGGGACTCACACCAAGACCGCAAACCGGATTACTAATGAATAGTGCGCCTAGCCGCTTTCTCTCAAGTCCCGTAGTAACCCGCTCCCGCCGCTTATATAAGGAGGGTCAGACCTTCGTGAGGGGGCCCTCTTTTTCCGCGTGACAAACTCCTCCGCCCGATTGCATTTTGCTCGCCTCCCCGATCCAAATGATCGACCGGGCACCTAAGCTCCTCGCAAGACACGAAGCGCCAGGGCCTTAGTCCTCGCATGTAATCCGCCATACCCGATCAACGAGATCCACCACCACAAACCGAAGTAGGGACGTTCACCAACTCAGATACATCCAAGACTCCATGAGTCAACCATCAAGGAGAGGGAGCCGCGCCCCATGACTCTACAAATACGCCGCCGGTTTACTTAAACACCGGCTTGGTGCACCGTAGGGCCTCGCTATCGTTTTCGCTCTGCATCGCCGATCGCTCCTTGATGGCCACTTCCGACCGCGACGCGCTGCTTTGATGTGGAGCCGACCGATCTTCGAAGCACATTTAAAGCGGGCAAGAAGGCGGCTCCCGCCGCCACCCAAAGGTGTCGCAGCCACCACGCCACTCCAAGGATCCCGTGGGAGGACCCTTCACCGCCACGGTTGTTCCCCAACTCGCACCGCTCGACTCAAAGATCCAGATGGTGACATTGCACCCCAAGCAAGGATATGGAAAGGATTAGCGCTGACCTACGCCTCGCCGCCTCGCCGCTCCTAAAGGCTATGGTAATTCAAAGGTGCTAATCATGAAGGAAAGAGCAAGATACCAAAAGAGATGTCCAAAAAACATCGCACCGCATGAAAACAAAAGAAAGCGGAGGTACCAGGAGGTTCCTTAGCCGGAGGCATCATCACCATCCGAAGTCGTCGCTGCCACAACGACGCTGCCCAACCACAAGAACCTTCTTCGCCACCACGCACTGCCCGAATTGCTCGCCTTCTTCGATCCTATGACGCCGCCATGGGTCGGCGAAGGCGCGAGCCATGAAGCGAGCCAGCCCATGTGCTCATGACGCGACGGGCGCACTCTCACCACGAACAGGAGGCCACAAGAAGGCACGGGCAGTCGGCGAGGGCATCGCCGCCTGGTGAGGCCGAGGCATACCCGAGGGGTATGGTCCAATGTCCATTCAGCCTCACCCCTGCGGCTCCAAGCTCCTCCCTATGCTTTCAAAGGCCATGGGCAATGCAAGGGTCTCCGGAGGTCCCCAACTCTTCGCCAGAGTTCTGCCAGCTCCATCTCGGCGGCTGCTCGAGCCCACAAGTGATCAGATCTCGCTGCCTTGGCGAAGCCTCCCGAGCGGCTTGGGCACGGCTCACAGGCGCCATTCCGCCAGCAAGGGAAGCGGCCTCACAATATGGGCGTTGAGAGAGGCCTCCAGCCGCGCCAATGCGACTGATAGATCCGTCGTCCGAGCCGCCGCCAAAGGGGGGTGACCCAGAGCGACCGGAGGGACATCGTAAGCCACGCCGCCTGGCCTGTCTCCTCTCGGGTGGCCGCAGATGGTCTGCCCTAGGCGTAGACCGGAGGCGCTAAGAGAGAAAAAGGAAAATGGCCCGACGTCAGTAAAAGGTGAAAATTGAAGCCACCCCGGGGCCGGCAGAGAAGACTTACCAGCTGAGGGGAATCCTAATGCGAAAGTCGACGAAGGCAACGCGACCTCTATCTCTGTCAAGGCACCGTAAGGTCTGGCGCCATAAGGGCCTCTTGACATCGGGGCCCGCAGTTCGCAGCCTCCCGCTTCAAATCCATCCGGCACCGCTGCCACACATCTACCGCTCGAGATGCTATAACCCTTCTTTCTTGTGCTAAAACAAAAGGCGGGGGTGAAGAAGTGGTAACGACAAGAAAGAGTGACAACTCTCGTGTACTGCGGTAGTCTTTTTCGAAGCAAGCAAAGCGGCCAAACACGCGCGGAAGCGAGAGGGTCATACAAGACATTAATTCGGCGCTTTGAGCGACGCGACGCGCTCTCTCCATCCCTCCTGTGGCGCATCGAAATACGAGGGGGCGACAGGACGCCGCCGGGCGCAACCGCGCACGACCTCTGATTTCGCCATCGGATCGCCGCGATCGGCAAAAGACGAGCCTAAACCGTCAAGACGTCTCCAGCATGCGGAGCAAGAAGCTAAGACATTCTTTCCCCAAAAAAACTTCTCCCACGCTTTGTTTTTTTCATTCCAGTTTAAAGCACGTGAAGCGATCACGAGCTCACCCCCACGCACCGCCGGGGCTGCAAGCTCACACACTTTCATGGGTCGTGACCGGTCGGCTACATGGTCTCTCTAGCGTAACCTCTCGACCCGAGCACTACGGCTTCACGCCTTGCCATGGTGGTGCTCTATGGAAGAAGGAATTACCCATACGGCAACCCGTAGTTGGTCGGGAACACTTTCCCGCGCAAGTGCGGATGAGCGACTTACACCTAAGATTCCTACACTCACGCTGAAGTCAGATTCAGTCGGCCATTAGATCCTCCCCAACAGTAGTCCTCCGACCGAAGGCCATGCACCACCGCCCAATGGCACGCTTGCCAAGTAGTGCCAGGAAGAAGGAACACCGTGTGGTACGATCCATGGCCGGTCAGAACACTCGCCTCTGCCTGCAAGTGCAAGAGAACACTTCATTCCTGCATAAAACTTTTATTATCCGAGCTTTTAAAAGACATCAACATATCGACCGTGCTTATATAACCCCACGGTTTTCTAAGCCACACCATCGAATGTTCATCATCCTCGAAGCACGAAGAATAAGAATCGGACCCATTTAAACGATCCAAATAGCCATTTGGTTCCTCCACGATGGTAACCTTTTCGACCCACCCATGGTATTTTCAGAGTGGAAATCGCAAAAAGCAAGGGAGCAATGATGGCGAAAGGGAAAACGCCCTAGCACTCATTGCCCCAAATCGCAGTACCCATCAAGCATGTGCTAGCTGGACGCACAACGACCGATCGCCGCCGATCAAAGCATCGCGCCCCGGCCGCAAAAGCCACGATAGGGTCACAGAGATGTATTGTCCCTAATTATTTCAATTCTCCTTTAATTCTCAAGACGACATTAAATGCTTGCAGAGATGTCTCGGTATCGCCTTAAATGCCCCTGCGACCTCTTGATCATCGCCTGGTCGGCTCAAACCGACCCGAGGTAGAAGAAAACCCACTGTGCCCTAGCAGCCTCGAGGTGGTGAGAAGGCTTGAACGCCCACGATTAAGACCTAGTCAGGTCCA